>JAYEVI010000487.1:167500-179305 GCA_036346575.1 Dendrocalamus sinicus | reverse complement strand
TATTGAAAGCACACTTTGGGAATTTGTCTTGACTTGGATTTTACAATCCGTAATCCTCGATTTCACCACACTATTCCTTGGATCAGTAAATAGTGCTTACGTGATTCATTATCAGATATCAAAGTACATATCATACGAACGTAAATAAAATAATGGACTTTATCGATAGACCAATCAAACCATAATCATTTAAATGCAATGATGAAACTCCACACAGTATGACCCTGACTTGCCCACAATAGCCAATCGGGCTCATGACGTAGTCTTTGGCCTCTTTGTCTTCACCATCATGTTATGGTGCATCATCGTGCTGCAGTAATCTAACTCTCCCGATTCTGGATAATTGAGTGAGCGAGTGTGAGCACAACTACCATGCTCTATGAGCCAACACACAGAATGCAAGTATATCAATGCATGGCTTATCAAAGGAAGGCACGGACTATTTTTATTTGCCAAATGCCTCAAAATTTTCAATAATTAGAAATCCCTAAGACTTAGCAAATTTAACCAAAATAGGTTTTCTAAATGTAAATGATTGCAATAATAGTACCATATGCTATTTTTCTAGTGTTACATCCGCTAATTCCATCACTAGAATCGACATCCCAGGGCAACACAAATCAGGGCAATCACTACCCGCCCCTTTTTCCCATTCCAACCACAAAGTTTTAGAAATAGAACTATATCTAAGTAAGGCCCCAAAGTCCACCCTTGACCATGGGCAGTTGGGCAACGACTATTCAAACAAGATATACTCTACAGAGGTTGTACACTTTACCCACAAGATATGATTATCTCATAATGTCAGCCATTACACGCTTCCTTAGGCATACGACTGAGTAATTAATCATAACAAGGCTGTTACAATACATCCTCCTAGTGTGGCTAGACCCACTAAGGTTTCACTTCAGAGGATGACCATCCTCGAGAAGTCCCTCTGAGTCGTCTGGCAAAGGTGGGGATGAGATCATCCTTCCTTTGCACGTGTGCACACCTTCACATAACCCCTACCGGGATTATGCAAATTAGTGAGCCAGGCTCTACACTTTGCCAACTTGTGGATGTACTATTTTACATTGGGAGATCAAAGTCGATTTAGTTCTTAGGGTTATCCAGGCGGTTCTACCACTAATCACACTCTTGTGCATCCACCGCACTACACCCCTATACCATCCGCCTAGGTAATTAAGCAATTTGGGGGTTTTGGAGCATAAAATAATTGTGTTATATCATACCACCACTTTTCCACCCATAACCTCCCAAAACTAGTTTCATGTTAAATGACGATGGACGGTTTAGTGGCCCACCGTAGCTAAACAGACTAAACATGGCATTAAAACACATTATTTAACTATTAAGATTATTAATAATTTCTAGGCAACAATGGTTAAGGGTACAATTATTTCAAAGAATGGAAATATAATCATATATTAACGATAGGCATGTAACTAAAATTCTTAAAGTGAACATACTTTCCATAATAATTAATAAAGATGCAATGTGATAATTTAAATTGAAATAATTTGCATAAAATGGTAGGTTAAATATGATCAAAGTGTTAACTCACCTTGCTCAATTTAATCTCACTCTTGATCTTACTCAATGCCTTCTTATTCAGTGTGTCCGAACTTCCATCTTCATCTCTTTCTCGATCTCAACCTTGTTCAGCTTTGTTGCCCTTGAGACGTCAATTTCTAATTACATGACACATAGCTGAATCCAACTAATTGCAAATAACTCAAAAGTCCAATAAATCCAAATGAATTCAATTCAATTTTATTATGATTAAATGGGTGATCTGAGACAAGGTTGATTGGGCACGAAATGTTGTCAGGACCAAAGGAGGTGTGAGCGATTTGAGGAATAACAGAGGGAAATCTACCAAGATGGATGTCAAGGAAGGTTTATGATAAAGAAATATTCACGAGAATATTCCGCTTCAGATTTGAAGATGGCTAGGTTTAGCTGATTGTTGATTATGATGGCTCAACCTATTTAATTTATATCTTCTTTTATAATTTTATATTTATCAAGGAAGTTCCATGAGTCTAGTGGAGGTGTCA
Source organism: Dendrocalamus sinicus (assembly GCA_036346575.1). Taxonomy (NCBI): domain Eukaryota; kingdom Viridiplantae; phylum Streptophyta; class Magnoliopsida; order Poales; family Poaceae; genus Dendrocalamus; species Dendrocalamus sinicus. Next base: position 177,242 of record JAYEVI010000487.1, on the reverse strand, counting down.
AGTTACTACCACTACCAACTTTAAACAATAAGTAGGTAATATTATCACAAAGTTATCAAGAACAATATTCCATATGAATTTAATTATAAAATTTAAAAGCATAAAATAGCATAAATTAAACTTAATGTGAACTGATTAAATTCCAAGGGCAACATAAATAATACCAAACTATGCAACACATCATCAAGCAATATTACAAAATGAAGAAAACTAAGGGAAACCATAAGTTATCCAATTATTACAAATAGTGATGCTGAAATATTCATAACCAAAGGTGATATAATAATATGTGAGGTGAAGAGTGTGCTATAACCACTCATGTATGCTACCTTCAACATTCTCCTAAAACAACAAATAAGCAAGAGTGAATCTGCAACTCAAGAAGTACAAAGCGTAATAATAAACAAGGTATCGATAATTAACAATTCAAATCTGGTTACCACATTTAATTCATCATACTCATTCCTCACTGCCACTCACATAACTCGATATCTCAAACCACATTTTACGTCCCTTGAATGCTGTGCAACCATATGCATATGACTCAACGCCACTTCTGCATAGACCAGTATAGCTAGATATTCATTTATCGATGACACACTCTCGCCCCGTTTCTTTTTCATAGAGTCGCTTTGTCCTTTTTCATACAGGGTCATAATTCCAACTTAAGCCTTGTCCTTTTTCAAATAGGCACTACTACAAAAAACACTATACAAGACATCTCATCACTGATGGTTCCCTAGAACCGTCTATATTATAATTATCATATATGGTTTTACTAACATGACCGTCTATATTACTAGTGATGGCTAGAACCGTCTGTCATACATAATTATCAAAGATGGCTCCTAACAAGAACCATCTATGAATTATCACAGATAGTTCAGATTAAAAATCGACTATGATGTCTACAAATATCACATATGGTTTTTAATAAGAACCACCTGTGATAATTCACAGATGGTTTTTAATAAGAACCGTCTGTGATGTCTAGAATTATCACAGACGGTTTGGATTAAAAACTGTCTATGACATTGCAATTCAAATTTGTTTGAAAATTCAAATCCTCTTATCTTGCTTGAGTTGTTGGATTTTATAAAATCCAAATCTAGTGTGGCTGTTTTTCTAATTTTTCCATGTAGAACTTCCTAAAAAGTGTCTACCTTCCCAAAAATTGAAAAGCATGCCAAATTTATGCCAAATATAGTGAAAATTGGTGGAGTCCTTCTACATATATCCACAAACTTTCACAAAAAAATTTATTAATATTGGCCCATAGAATTAAAAGATATGGTAGCTTCAATTTTAACCCGAGACAAATTCAAGTTCGAGTAGGATTCTGTTCTAAGACACCATTAGTAAAATGAGTATAACATTGGTATACTGGTGTCCATTTTTGATGTTCTTATACTGTTAGAAAGCTAACAACAAGCCCAATCCAAAAGTCCATGCTCACACCAAGTCACCCTCTAAGCTCCAAAAATCACATATTTAGCCCTAAATTTGTGGTGCAAATTTGGGGTTTTTGTTTTACCAAAATTTTCAATATTCCCTTTGGAATTTGGGGTTTCCTCAACTACAAAGTTGTAGATCTCATCGGAACATTTCAAATGAGCACATACATAAGCCATATAAAACTTTGCTATTTTATCTTTTGAGACTAGTTGTTTACATTTATATCATAATTCACGTAAGGTTGGTGTATAGAAGTGACTATGATACTCACATTATTATAGATTTGTCTAGCTACCAACCATCCGTGATAGAAAAGTATCATAGATGATTGGTATATAGAACCATCTGTAATAATTATACTCTAACCGCTGGTCTCTCGATCCTCCCAACCCAATCTTAGCCAATAGAAACCCACGAACCCCCATCCCACGTGATCGTAGCTCCACCTCTCCATCTCTATGCCCATTCTCGCCAAAATTTTCCCACTCTCGCCTCTCCTCCTCTATAAATACTCTTCCAAACCCATCCCCTACCTACCATCGCTCAAAATCTCTCCACCTTCTCACCGCCCTCCTCGACTCCCGACCCCAATGGCCCTTATGAAGTAGATGGAACATAAGTCTACAAAGCAAGGTGCCACGAAAGCATCCGGCTAACTAAATAGCACTCAAATCCGACACGATGAGCGTCAAGGACATCTAGCTCACATGCGTGATCTTCACTGCTCGTGTTTCATCGCAAGAGGGCCTAGGCATAGATGTATTCTCTGCCGTATTCTTACCGTGCTCGTTATCCCGTGATGCTATAATAGTGGATCCTAATCCTATGTGGCTTGAGTTGAGATCTGGTTCAAATGCCCTTTCACAAACTTCTATGGCCTTCTATTTGCTATCTAGAGGATGTTGGCAATTGGTGCTCTAGCTTGATGCTTCCAAAGATTAGGAAAGAGAAGACTCAAGACAAAAAAAAGAATAGTGGACGTTTGTATAACCCAAAAGAAAATACCAACTTAGCAAAATCTTTATTAATTAATGGTTACGGCTACCGACAAAAGAGAAAACTGACAGCTCATAACAACATCTATTAACTAGCCTAACAACTTATCCTAAAGGGGTATGGGTCATCTTGGTGTCATCCTTCGTGGCTCTCGAGGTACAAAACACGATCCTTCGATGCGAAGACCGGAAATGGCGCAGAGATGAAGAACCGCTACGAAAGCGCTTTTTGTCCTGCTCTTTCAAACGAGTAACCATTTCCTTGAAGTAGTAACGAAGACTTCAATGTGCAATTCGCTTGGTGATAAGTAAAGTGAAGCGATGTCCCATCGCCCGATCTCCATAGCGGTCTTCTTTGTGCATGTAGATAGCTCAACGTTGAAAACCCAAATGGCGAAGTAGTCGATGAAGGCCTACACTCTATCCATCATTTGGTGCATCTTGATAAGTGTTCATCTATAATTGTTTGAACAAGAGAGAAGTTAGAAATAAGTTTTTGAATGATAACATAAAGATGAGGAAGGATTGAGAGATAAGGATAAGCAAAAGTTGAGGGGGGGGGTAAGAATAAGCAATTTTTTGAAAGTACTATTTATTAAAATAAGTCCTTAGGGTCTGACCAATCTATTCTACCTATGGTCACGTCCCGAGTCATCATGGCTCTAATACAATCTCGCGATCCCGAGCAACAACTCAAAACCCTATGTAAATAGCACTAGTCCAGAATTAGCTAGTGCACACAGTGATAACAGGGATACATATCAAGCAAAATAACAAACTTTATTTAACTTAATATGGGCTTGATAGCCAAAGTTTACATCAATGGCACATAAACCAAAATTAAATAATAGTAGCGGAAGAAAAACACAGGCGAAAGAAGCCCACCGAGCTCGCCATAGGCAAACGACAATAAGACAAGGCCTATTCGCCGCATCTTCACCGTAGTCAAGTCGTCTTCCTTTGTGTGAAGATAGAAAGGTGAGCACAAACTTGTACTCTGCAAGTCACAATGAGAAATGCATCATAATGATAAAGGCAACAAAGGAGGGCATATAGGGTTATTTGAGCATAAAACAACATTTAAAGAAACACAAGAAATAGATTAGAAATTACTGAATTTAATACAATAAGTAAAATCTGTAAATGAAATTAATACCGTTAGTGCACTCGACCAAACACTAACCTAACCACGGGCATCCCACCCACCATCTTTTCCAAAAGATCTCATATGAATTCCATCCATTCACCCTTTCAATCACTCATGGATTCCATCCATCCACAAGCTTTCAATCTCTCATAGATTCCATATATCCATAAGGTTTTCAAAAACTATTTTGAAAAATAAAGTCTAATCCATGAAAAACTTTACTCGGCTTGCCCATGACCGTGGACACGGTTACCGTGATAGATTATACACTCTGCAAAGGTTGTATAGCGTTACCCACAATACATGATCATCTCATATTGCCACACGATTACACACTTCCTTAGGTGTGCGGCGGAAAGATCATGACAAGGCCTTTACAATGCAAAGCCTTTAACCTATCTAAGCCAACACTAAGGCTTCACCCAAAGAAGGAATCCACTGCACGGAACCCCTCTTGAGCCAAGTGAGACTTCTCATGGCCTACACCATGCTCATTTTCAACCTACGACGAGACTCAAGTTGGGACCCGTAAATTAATCACCAGACTGTCCCATACCACCTTGTGCCCACAATCAACACTATGTCTCCAACAACAATGCATGCCTGCACTCCACCACCTAACCATTAGGCTAAGTCTAAACCAGTTTTATATTTTATTTCAAAATATTTCATAATCCTTCTTGACTCACCAAGTCAAGAATACATTTGAAAAGCTTATCATTTTATGTGTAAAGGTTATCCCAAAATAAAGATTATGTCTAAGGGTATAAGCATTTGATATAAACCTCTCTAGCAAATACTAGTGTAGTAACTAGAGTTTTATTCTAGGGTGACAAGGCATAATGTTGCACAAGATTAAGTGTGTCAATAACTATTATGGATTACCTAAGTTTAAAACTGGAGTTGAAATACTTGAATAAACATATGCATGCAATATAATTTAAATCAACATAATTTTATTTGTAAACTAGGATCAACATGGTTAAGGTGTGTGACTTGTCTTGCTCCTCAAATTGGTGTGAATCGTCGTCAAGAATTCTCGGAATCGTCAAGCTCACACATGAAAATAACCCACCAAACTCAAATAAATTCAAAATAAATTCAAATAAACTCCAAATATTTAAATTGAGGGCAGAATTGGATAGATTATAATTTTTATGAATTTAGAAATTTGAATGGGCTCAATCGGGGTTAGGATGAAGAAGAACGGGCTCTCAGAAGGTTAAAATCAGAGAAAAAGAATAAATCAGATTTTCTGGAATTATTTTTCTAAAGAAAATTGGATTTATGATGTCAGCAGGGATTAATGGAATTATCTTTCTAAAGAAAAATAGGTTTTATGATGTTGGCATGACGTCAGCCCTGATTTATTTTTTGGACCAGAGGCTGACATGTGGGCCCTGGTCTATGGACCAGGTCCATGGACCTTAGGGAGGCTGAGGTGGCAGGGAGGGTGACATGGCGGTGATGTGGCTGGTGACTGGGCTGGTTTTGCTGACGTGACAGCCAGGTGGCGCTGACGTGGCTGCCACGTGGCTCGGGAGGGTCCTGATGCTGACGTGGCATGACACGTGTCTGCCACGTAGACTGGTGCCCTTAGGTGGCATGCCGCGTGGTGCCACATAGGCCGCGGCTGCGTCGACACGCTTGCATGGTCGCCTTGCGCCGAGGTGGGTGCCGATGGTCGCCACCTCACCGAAAGCCGCCCGACGTGGCTCGTTGGGTGGCGGCCGCGCACGGGGACCTATGGTTCCAGCGGGCGACAGCGACTGGTGAAGCGTTGCTTATGAAGAGGAGAGTGCGGCGAGTCCGATGGTACCTGCACGAGGCTCGTGGAGCACTAACGCCGCCAATGAGGAAGGGAGCAGCGCGCGTTCGGTTTGGGCGGCGGCGGTGCTCGGTGGGGCTGGTTACGCCGAGGCGAAGGAGGTGGAGAAGACCACGGCGGCTAAGACAGGGTGGCATTGGAGCTTGGCTGCGGCCGATGCACGTAAATTGCTCACCAAGAGGATTTAGAGATGCGCACTCGGTGCGAGGAGCGCCGCGCATCGAAGAGTGAAATTGAGGGCGAGGCGTCAGTGCGGACTTGGAGGGGTGGAGGGGATTTATATAGCATCGAGGAGGGGGGGAGGCTGTGATTGCTCGCCGGATTTCACGACCAGGCGGCGTGGATACTGGAGAAGAGGAAAGGAAAGGGAGGAGCAAGGAAGGAAGGCAAGCGCAAAATTGGATCCACCGGTCAGCGAGAGTGAGAGAGGGCGAGCGGTGATCGTTGGATGAAGACCGAGCGGCCGAGATTAGATCTAGCGGCGAGGATTAAATCTAAACCATTGGAGAAGGGGTAAGTGAAAAGGGTGGCTTAGATTAGATCAAAGGGGTTGGATCAAATCCAGCCGTCGATCAAAGGCAAAGGGTAAGTGGCTAGGGACGCCGAGATTAGGCCGCGGGGAGGGATTTAACGGTGTCCGGTTTTACAAAAGGTGCGGCGGTCGGATGGGCGGGCGCGGCACGCGCGATCCGGGCCGTCCACACGATGGTCCGATGGAAGGCGGAGATTCGAATTTTATTTTTGCTTTTGGATTTCAAAAACCCGAGAAAAGCAAATAAAGCATAAAAAATACTAAATAAATTCCAAAATATCACAGAAGTTCCTGGAGATATTTTGGACATAATTATTTCTAAATTTGGTATTAATTTCCTATAGTGAAAATACTTTTAAATTTCAAAAATAGATTTTACACTCCAAAAAACTAGAAAACCAGATAAAATCCAAATAAATCCAGATAATTAATTTGAATTAGGATTTTTATAGAAAATAAAAAATATTATTTTATTTAATAATATTTTTAGGTTTTTACTTAAATTACTTTTCAAATCCATTTTTTTAAAAAAAGCAAAAATTCAGGGCAAAACAAAATTAAAATTACTCACCAAAACACTTATTTTTATTATAAACCAAATTAATTTATTTTAATAATTTTTTACTCAAAAATTGAAATAAATAGCTGGGCTGTTACAAACGTCTATGATAATAGATTTTTACAGACGGTTCTAGTTTCGAACCTCTGTGATAACAGACGATCATAGACAGTTCTAGTTCCGAACCGTCTGTGATATGGCTTTCACAAACGGTTCAAAAATCATCTGTGAGTAACTCTTATTATCACTGACCTATGAAGTCAGACGATTCAAAGAACCGTCTGTGATGGTAGTTTTGAACCGTCTGTGATGGTAGTTTTGAACCGTCTATGATGACCATTTCTGTGGTAGTGAGGGTCACCCTGTCCCTTTTCATATAGGGTTTTAATTCAACTCTTTATCTCATGTCTGACCCTGCCCTTTTTCATACAGGGCCACCCTGTCCATTTTCCTATAGGGTCCTAGCTCACACTATGTAATATGAATGAATCAACATGCCATGTAATAATCATAATTTCTCTTTAATTCATTTCCATCATTTAAACAAAAAGTGCATTCTTCATCCTACCAGGATTCTCATCTTCATCGTCATGTCATAAGCATAGAGAAATATAAGTAAAATATTGTCATAAGCATAATCAAGGCAAGTAATCTTTCAACCACAATTTTAAACACTCAAATACTATTCTACAATATACTTGCCTTAATTGCGATGGCTAGAAAGATTGGAAGATGACAACACACCCAAAGCTACTCCTCTTACAGAAGTTATTCACTCTCAATACAAGCTGAAGCATTACAAAATATAAATTAATGATAGCACTCCTACACGCCCGCCAAAACCAATTTTCCCCCATTTACCGGACAATCCCCCTTGCTCTCTTGGACGACAAATATCACAACTCTCAATTCCCATAGTGTAAAATAGCAAAACATAACATTTATAGAATCTATACAAAATTTCTCACAATTTCTTAGTTGGCACAATTTTTGGATTAATCCATCTAAATCACCAATTTTATCTTGGAAGACAGATCTGTCATTCCCCAAATAGCAGAGTTATTATTTTTGTATCTTTTAATCTACAAGAGAAAATATAGTAAAAATGATATTATTTAAATATATAAAAAATTTCCCATCACTTTCTAGTTATCATTAATTTTTAATTCTGGCATTTAGTTAGTCCAATTATCACTTTCCTATGACTAGTTCAGCAGCCACGCAGCGCCGGATAGCAATATTGAAAAATTCATAACTTCTAATCCACCCATATAAAATTATATTCTTAGATTCTATGGAAACCTTAATAAATTACCTATAATTCTTGTAGTGATCAAATTTCTAGATTGATTCATCTTTTATGTTTAATCTATTATTTATCGCAGATGCTAAAACCCGATAGATCGATCAACAACAAGATCAGTAAAAATCATAACTCCCAAACTACACTTTGGATTTACATGAACAAGTACTCTATAGAAATATGTTGAGATCCTCTACAATTCACTAGAAGATAAAATGTCAAAATTTCACACCAGGGGGCGCGAAGTCACAATATACGACAGACTACATAGAACCGATCTACTCCCGAACAGAAAATTGCTAAGAGAAAAGACGGAGAATTTGCTCATCACCCTTGGAGACCACGACAAAGATCCCTGGAGTTCTCGTGATACTCCCTTGCTTCTTCCCTTCCTCCTCTTTTCCCTTCTCCTCCTTAATTCTCCCTTCCTTCTCTAGTTCGGCTACAAAGGGAGAAAGGGTCAGTTGCAGGGAGTACCAAGGGGATGGGGCTACTGCAGGGAGTAGGGCAGAGGGAAGGGGCCACTGCTGGCTAAGAGGGAGAGGGGAGGCACAAGTAAGGGTGGGTGGTGGTTGGCGAGAATGGTTGGAAGGGGGGCGGCTAGGGTTGGGGAAGGAGGGTGGTGGCCGGCCAACCCTAAATGGGCCAGGCTGCCCTGGGCCGAAGGACCACTGCCTAAAACTCCTCCAAAATTCTGAATTTTCCTTTTATAAACCCCAAAACTTACTTCTTTAATTCTATTGATTTTATCTCTTTTAAATCACCAAACCTCCAAACAACATTTGGGATATTACATTCTACCCCCTTAAATGTAATTCGACCCTGAGTTCTACGCTCTGCGGGCCTACGTGGGATACAAAACTAAACTGAAAATTAAATCACACACATATCTGAGGTGAAGAACTTCGGATATTTCTCATGCATGTGAGACTCCAGCTCCCAAGTTGCTTCCTGCTCGGTCTGACGCGTCCAAAGCACCTTGGCATATTTTATAGTCTTGTGCCTCAGAACTCGCTCTGACACCCTTAGAATCCATAATCGCCAGACTCAAAGGTGAGATCTTGCTCAATGACCAATGACACTAGCAACATCTCGTGCTATGGATTTTCCACAAATCCTTCTCCAACACTAGACGTGGAACACAAGCGCACAACATGCGAAGACTCATGATGGTCCAATCGATGAGTCAACTCGACTACACGTCTTTATCAGAATGGTCCAACATACCTCGGGTTAAGCTTCTCCTTAGCACCAAACCACACAATGACCTTGCTGGAAAATACCTTTAGGAGTCCCTAGACACCACCTCGGACTCCAATTCTCACCTTCTCACCTCGTCAAAGCTCTCCTAAGTGACCACTCCCTCATTTATAATCTGATTAGACATAGCTGTCTAATCTTCATGAATCCACAAGGCCCCGTCTGAAACTCTGAACTGGCATAATCGACTGTAAGAGCTTCACGCATCTTTTGTCTTGCATTCCCAAGCTAACGACGTAATTTATACTTACTTTTCAACTCCCAAACCTAAATATTTCACTTTCATATTCTACAGCAACCCATTCCACTCATAATAAGTGAAACCAATCAAACAATTTTCTTTTCCTTGGGCACAAACTTGCCTAAGGAAAGACATCTGAACCACAATCCAAATAACCACATGGTCACATTTGCCTTCCATGGCATAAATATCCTAACTCAATAGCAACAGAAACTCTTCACTCTCATATGATCCCCTCACTTTGCGGAACACATCCCCTTTGAACATAGGGAAAAACACACCATACTCCTTAACCAACCCTCTTTCAAAAGAATCCATTCAGAAAATAACTATGAGTATACCAAGAATCATTTGAATTCTAGATAGGCAACACACATTCACTAAGAAATCATTCGACACTCCAAATAAACAAGATGTAATTA
>JAYEVI010000487.1:0-162500 GCA_036346575.1 Dendrocalamus sinicus | reverse complement strand
TGTACTTACCTTTCTCTTAATTGCAACGGCCGAAAGATTCAAGATGACAACACATCCGGCTACTACTCCTACAGAAGTTATTCACTCTCAATATAAGCCCTCCTACAAAATACAAACAAATGATAGCGCTCCTACAAACTCTCCAAAACCACAACTTTCCCCCATTTACCAGATAATCCCCCCTGCTGTCCCGATACTAAAAATATCACAACTCTCAATTCCCATATCGTAAAATAGCAAACCATATCATTTCCAGAATCTACACAAAATTACCCACACTATCTTAGTTGTCACAATTTTCAGATTAATCCATCTAAATCACTGATTTTAACCCGGAAGATAGATCTATCATTCCCTGAACAGCAGATTTATTATTTTTGTATATTTTAATCTACAAGGGAAAATATAGTAAACAATGACATTATTGAAATCTACATGAAATTTTCCATCAATTTATAGTTATCACTAAATTTTAATTCTAGCATTTAGTTAGCCCAATTATCACTTTCCAACGATGTCCAAGAGCCACCCAATGCTAGATAGCGGTACTAAAAATTCATAACTTCTAATCTGCCATCTAAAAATTGTGTTCTTAGATTCTACGGAAACCTTAAGAAATCATATACAATGTTCATGCTGATCAAATTTCCAAATTGATTCATCTTCTATTTTAATTTGTTATTTACTACAGACTACTGAAACCCTACAGACAGACTGAATAGCGGTACTGTAAAATCATAACTCCCAACTACTCATCGGATTGACATGAACAAGTACTCTACAGAAAGCTATTAAGATCCTCTACATAATTCCCAAATTTTTCATCCAAGGGGCCCAAAATCACCGTATATGATAGATTGCATAGAAATGATCTACTCCCAAACAGAAAATTGCTAAGAGAAAAGAAGGAGAATTTGTTCGTTACCCTTGGAGACCATGTTGATGATCCTTGGAGTTCCTACAAGACTTACTGTGGACCGAGTGCACGGAATAGGATGGACTACGGTGGACTCGGATCACGAAATAGTGTGCATGTGATGATCTTGCTGATGTGGCACTTAGGGCTGATGTGGCGGTGTCATGGTAGGACAAGTGTGCACTAGGGCTGACGTGTCTCAGACACATGGTTTGGGTGGCTAAGCTAGTAGACACGTGGCTTCTAGGGCTGAGGTGGTTGCTAACTTGGATGACACGGCCTAGGGCTGACGTCATCCCGATGTCATCCAGTGCAAATTGTGAGATGTCACTAAGATCTAACAGTTTCTAGCTTGCCATGTAGATGAATCCTGGCTGCCATATTAGAGTGTCAGTGTAGATCTGATCGAACGGTCATGATAACAATTGGATGGGCGAAGGGATGATGCATGGCGCACGGCAATTGGCTGATGGAGATCTGAAGTGTTGGCAGTGGCCGAACAGGTGTGGCATGATGGTGAGGCAGCTGTGCACATGGATCGATGCAGCAACAGCTAGGCTTTGGCTCGGTGGTGCGTGCGATGCAGCAACCAGCGGACGACGAAAGACGATGGTGGCTTACTGGCGAGGGCGGATAGTGAACCGGCGATGAGAACGGATGTGGTTGGCGAAGAAAATGAAAGCAGTGGCGAAGAAAATGAGAACCGGCGATGAGAACGGATGTGGTTGGCGGTAGTGCACGAGTGAGAGAGACGGAGAACTCAGCTCGGATTTTGGGGATGTGGAACTCAAGGGGTGGCAAGGCTTAAAAGGGCGCAGACGCTGAGAGTCCTCAATAAGCATGACTCAGACACAGTCCATGGCAAAGACGGTGGGCACGGCTTTTGAATCGCCACGGTGGCAGAGTCCCGGCCGGAGACGACGATGAATAGTGCTCAGTCCGACAGATACTCGACACGCGGTGCACGACGAGATCCAATGGCTTTAATATTACTTTGCTTTTGGCTCATTTATTTTGATTTCAGATTTTGGCTTTTGATTCGAATTTAAATTTAAATGTCAGTTCAGTTTTAAGGGTAATCTGAAATTGATTTGAAATGTGTACTTCCTAGGTTTTAGTTTCGCTTCCCAAATTAATTTCCCGATCGTAATTTATTTTACCCAAATTTTAGGTTTTGTTTAAGTGAATTAAATTTTAATTTAAATTCTTATAGTTGACTATCACATTTGTTATAGATATTTGGGGATTATTTCTCGCTATTTTATTTGCTCAGCATAGAATTCAAAACCCAATAACAATTCTAGAAGAAATTGAATGCCAACAAAATGTCACAAAGTTTCAAAACTTTCACATTTTTGAACATCTAAATTTCAGATGTTAAAAATGATTAATAAGTAAATTAGTAAGTCAAAGCAATTAAATAAACAACAAGTGAACTAACCATTCACTTCCAACCACAAGTGAGCTAACCATTTACTTCCCATCCAAACCCAACCAAGGTTTTATAAAATTCTACCCTTGTATGAAATCACCGAGCATTGTCCATAATTAGGGACACGGCTATTCGAATAGTTTTACACTCTACAAAGGTTGCATAACTTTACCCTTAAAAGATAATCAACTTATAATGTCAATGTTTGACACACTTCTAAAGGTGTGCGACTAAGCGATTATCACAAGGTATTTACAATGTTCAATCGCAACCCAATTCCACCTGCTAAGATTTCGCTGCTAAGTAGGCTGACCACCTAGTCGGAGAAGCCCACTCTTGTGCCAATGTGAGTCAATGGCTATGACCATAACCCACATTCATCTCAATGGCGAAAGCAAAGTTGAAACATCACAAATTAATCAGCAGGTCAATCCCATTCTAGGTATGTGGTTACACGATAAGGCTTAGATCAATGGTATACAAAGTTAAATCTTCAATCAATACCCAGGCGAGACATCCATATCCCAAAATACTGACTACACTTCCCCTTTTATTGCGTGATCACTAGTTTAAGTGAAAACCATTTTATTTAACCAACCCCAATGACACTAATCATGTCATGGTACATACATAAATTTTATAACAGTGGCTACAACCATGATTCAATATCTCATTAAGTAAAAATTAATTATTTAATCAATGTGATAATGAGTCCAATGTAATCATAATTATGGTTAAGCATACTAAACATACAACCCAAATGGATACTAATACTGTATCATTAGATAGCTAACCATCCTAGGGTGACAATGGAATCATGGCATTTAAATTATCAATGAGGAATTAATCAAGATTGGTTGAAACTACCAAGTACAAAGGTTTGTAATAAATTAGCAATGCAGAATCATTTAAAATAAAATAATAATAATAATTAGATTTGAAACACTAGGTTCAACATGATCAAAGGTGTGACTTGTCTTAGCTTTACTTAGTTACCACTTCTTGATATTTAGATCCTGTTCTGCTCCTTCGAAGACGTTATCTAATGAGAGAGAAAGCAAATGAAACACAAATAAATCTAAATAAAATCCAATAAACCAAAACCAAAAGATAGAGATCAATTTTAGATGAATTTAAGAAGAAGAATTGGGTCAATCGGAGTTCAGACAGAGGAGAACAGACTTTCGGAAGTTGGATTGGCTGGGAAAATACTAGAAAATAATAGAGGGGATAGAAACCCTATGGCTGATAGGTGGGTCCACTACTATTTTTCTATATTTTGGAATTTAATTTATTTCTAGAAAATAGGATTAGAGACTAAAAGTGGGGCCATGGTCTATAGACCGGATGCATGAAAAGATCTAATCTCGATTCACGTGAGATTGGGTCAACAAAACATTGCTAAGGGAGATAGGGTCCACACGATGTGTTTGGCTCATGGTGGACCAAGTCCATGGATACGGAACTTAGGGTTTGGGCCTCAGTTTGCCACATAGGCATCCATGCGGCAATTGCGTGGCATTGTGAGCTGAGGTGGTTGTTGATGAGGATGGTAAGGTGGCGGCTAACATGGGTGAACCAACGGCCGATAGCTCCAGCTCCGACGAAAGTGAACAATGGCAAGTGGTGGACTAGCAAGAGCACCAGGAGCTTATTGTGGCATGATGAGGGTTTCTAGTGGCTCGTATTGGCCAGAGGTGATTGGCATAGTGGTCAACGGTGACATCCACGGTGGTGCAAACACGAGCAACAGCAAACTCCAGTGAAACTATAATTAAATCACGAGTTTAAGTTCCAAAATAAAATATGAGTTTAAACATCCTAAAATAAAGTAGAGAGGAAGCTATAATTAAAATGCAATAAAACTAAAATTTAGAATTAATGGCAAATTCAAATCGAACAAAAATTTAAATAAGATTTCAATTAAAACCTTAAAGCATAAAAAGGTAATTACCAATTAAAAACCCTAAATTGGTATTTGGGAAGGTCTATGAATTAAAATTAAGTAAAATCATATGTGACTTAAATAATAAATTTTTGTACAATCGTTTAATAGCTTGCGAAACCCAAAAAAAAGAAGAAACCAAGGCAAGCCAAGACCTGCAAGATCAAGTGACTTGTGAGCAAGACAACTCAATACTTTGATTAAATTGAATCTATATTTTATGCAAATTATTTTTGTTTAAAATATCAAATGCGTGCTACTATTTTTTAGGCAAATTATGTTCACCCTAAGATTTTATATACATGCCCATTAGTCATTGTGATTCTATTATATCTTATTCGATTGAACATTCTATCCTTGTCACCCTAGAAACTTACAATGGTAACCTGCTAGAAATAAGACTTTATTTAAATGACATGCTTAGTATTACTTAGATACTCGTGAGGCATTAATTTGCCCTAGCATCATTTCAACTAAAAACTTGGTTAGGCGGTCATTGATGGAAAGTGACTGGTATGTTGTAATATGATTATTTTATACTCTCCAAAAAAACCCCAACTTATTTAATTATCTGGGCGGATGGTAAGAGAGCCTGGTGCTGATGAAAGTATGAGAATGAGTGGCTTGTGGTAGAACTACCCAGATAACCCAAGGACTGAATCTTGTCATGACCTCCCAATGTAAAACAGTACAACCACAAGTTTGTAAAGTACAACTAGACTAAGTAAATTTATTAGACCCTAGAGTCATCTTGCTGGTAGGGGAGTGAAGTAGTGCATGTGCGGAGAAAGATCCGGCATTAATGGGACACCGCATAAAGTGTTGTTTGCCCACTGCACTAGTTGTTGTGAAAAGTTGTAATCCACCTGTGCTAGTCATTAGGGTGTAACTTTCCACACAACTTGTGATACCCACTGTGTAAGGGATAAGCCCATATGGGTGAAATGACAAAGGGATGAGGTATCTTGAAAGGTTGTGTGATGATTTCCTCGATCTACATGACCAAAGAATCATGCAGGTAAAATGGGTTGATTGTCTCTTGTGAGTAAAGTGTACAATCTCTGCATAGTATAAACTGTTCGAACAACCATGCCCACGGTCATGGGTGGGCATGGGAACTTACATTGATATAGTTTTGTTTTAAAAACTTTATGTGTGGAAATGGAAAAGTGTCAGGCAGCAAAACCCCTAATTTGTGTTGCCCTAGGCGGTCGGTCCCAGTGATAGTGTTAAGCGGATGTAATACTGAAAAACTAGCATATGGTGTAGGTAACCATGTAATTGTGGATGGAACCTGTACTACTACTATTATTGCAATCTTACACACATTTTGAAAACATATTTCTAATTAAAATTGTTAAGTCTCAGGAGTTTCTAGCTATTGTAAGATTTCAAGGCATTTGGCAAATAAAATAGTTCGAGCCATACTTTGATAAGCTATGCATCTATATACTTGCATTTTGTGTATTGACTTACGGAGCACGGTTGTTTGTGCTTACACTCGCTAAATAAAATCAGAACAAGTGAGCAAGATCACTATACCTATGACGACGCACTCGTACCTGATAGAGAATATGGCGAAGGGAATTAGGACAATCTTCTGTAGCCTTTTGTCCCAGTTAAGCAGACTTTGATGTAGATTGTGTGCACATATATTATCTATAATTGAATAATATCTATGATTCATATTTTACCCCCAGTTGTGTGCCTGTGGACTCTCATGGTCCTACCTTTTAGTTTACTACTTCCGCTTCTGCTTTTGTGTTGTAAGTATTTGGTCTAATCGACCCTTATGTAAACAATTACCCGACGTGGTGTAATTAAACTCTGATATGTGTTATTAATGTATGGTATGGTTTAAATGATGTATGAAATGATTCAGCAACATATCTGTGATCACTATCTACTGATTCAGGGAATAGTGCATGGAATCATAGAGGATTCTAAATTTTAAAATCCAGGTTTGACGGTATTGAATAAGGATCTTGTCAGATGTTCTCCGAGTTGAATATGATATCTATCGTATTGAATAATAATCCGATTGGAAACTATATATTGACAGAGGCACGGGGTTGAGAGGGATATCCTGAGACATGCCCATTAAAACCCTAGCCGCCAACTCTCAAAGCCCCTACTGTACACACTGATGCTAGCACACTAACACACGGCATTCCATCCTTAGACATGTAGACTTCTGTAGAAGTGTTGTTGCGATTATAGCGTTGATTGGGATCTGTGGCTACTGGACCAAACACAAAGAGAGATAGTATGGTAGTGGAGAGTTAGGTAAGCAAGTGCTTAGGGTTCTTCCCCCATGGCCGGTATCGTGCGTGTGCGTGTATCCACATGGGGAGTATTTTTACAATAGTACCCTTACATTTGAGTATCCCCTCAGGGGCACTTATGTCATTGTACGTGTCCCATTTTGGGCCTCACAACCTTCTAACAGGCCTTCTGGGCTTAGGTGGGGGCCATCCCCACAACAGGGATGATTGTAAGGAAGAGATGGTTGGCTAGAGGGGATTGACTACTTCTACTACACTAACATGCGCTACATTGAACCGCGCTTCAACTCTACTTTCGTTGTATTGCACGTCTAGTAGCAACAATCTATAATCTATAACTCACATAGGTTCTTGGTTTACGCAGTAGAAAATTTTAATCTACATTAGTGTAGTTTACCTGTATCCCAACATATTAAAGGTGTGACAAGGAGGTCCTACTGGGAAGAGAAATTGTAGAAAATGATGCTCTAAAATTTGCTAGAGATAACTTGTTGGAGATATAGCCTCAAGAATAGTTTTTCGGTAACGCGGAGTTGACACGGCCAAAATAGAGACGCGCTATTGAAGATAGCAGCATGTAGGCTTTGCAGATGCAATTTATAAGAGGAAAGGTTGTCATGGTTTCGATTAGTGAATGTTCACTAGATCGGTGCTCCCCGCATGACACGAGTCTACACCATGCGTACATTCACCGAGCAGAGCACCTCATTGACAACAGTGATGTCAATGCTAATAGGCTTTTAGGCGTTTCTTCCAACAACAACTTACGAATAAATTTATGTTGCGTGTGTTCTTCGTTAAGTGGAAGATCCTGACTATAACAACTTTCTTACAATCCTGCGTTCCAGTCCCAGCACTATGCACGAGCGTGATGAACCATGTGGAAGTGATCACATGTGGATGATGAGTAATTGACATTGGTTTAGTTTAGTCGAGTTTGGTTTGAGTGGTTTGGACCATGTCGTTGCGTGGTGCGACGGACTCGGTCAGGTTTGGTCATTCCTGGTCGTATGGGATTAGGTTGCATATTCAGATGATTCGACAGGTTTGGACTTCGGCATGAGTAAGTATGATGTGCTTATGCTATTTACGCTTTCATGTATCGAGCGATGCTATTTGATCTGTTTCTTGTCCGTGTGGCTGCAGAACATCGAGGCGGAGTCGTGGCGAGACACGGTGGATCGGACTAGGCGCAGGTGGCGCTGAGGTCAGAACGGTCGGGATGTGTCGAAGACGACATGGACTCGAGGTGGTTGCGAGGCGTGCGAGGCAAGGAGCGCGGAAGCTTCCCGGAAGGTGCAGGAGGGGCGAAACGGGAATTTCGCAAGGCTGCACAAGCGGGAGCGGGCTCCGTTGGATTTAGCGGGCGTAACGGGGCGGAGACCCGTTAGCCATGAGGCTATAAATAGGATTGAGGGGCTGCATGCCCACTTGAGCATTTTGGAGGGAATTAGGGTTAGCTCTAGTCAAAAGAGGCTTTAGGAGGTGGTTTTCCTTTAGTCTTTAGTGGTTGGAGAGGCAGAGTGTGCTCCCTCTGTTGTCCCCTACGATGTGTTCTTGAGTGGTGATAGAGCAGTGTTGTCTCCTTCTCAAGCATTCATGGTTGAGGTTTGAGAGGTTGGAGAGGATTTGAGAGTCATGTAATCATTCCTGTTGTATTGCATTCGGGGTGCATTGGGTTTAGTCCTTCTAGCATAGGTTAGAGTGGTCTTCCTGTTTAGCTGTTTAGACTCTTTGCTCTTATCTTATGACCTAGGATTCTGCTCTATTAGCTGCTTCTCTTCTCGCACTAGGTTGAGCCCACTCACTACTTTTAGGTTCTAGCAAGGGTCGGGCCACCCTTGGGTAGACAAGGTACGTGTTTGCTCCCTAGTAAGGTAGATTACCGGTCTAATAGTCCTAGTGTCATATGGGGTCGATGAGAGTCAGTCTAAGCCATAGTTGCCTCTATATCTTTTCTATGCTTTAAGGTGCTGTTGTCTTTGTTTTCTTGCCGCTCGATTTTATCGCTTTGGTTCAGGGGGAGTTCATTTGGGAGCTTCTGGAGCTTAAAATTGACATAACTCAACTTGAATTAAAAGTTGCATCTCATGTTGACGGGGAGCTGGATTTTCTGCTTTTTCTGCATTTTCGCATTGTAATATAACTACATTGAGCCTTGATTATTATCCTGTTATGACATGCTTACAATGCTTTACACCTTGCCATGACTTATGCCTCATGTGCTAGATTTATCATGACTTCATATGTGTAGACTAACTTTTGCCATGATAAGTTAATTAAAATTGCTCAACTTGAATTAAAACTTGTCATACTCGCATTTGAGTCTAGTCTTTCTCTAGCTATCCTTCTATGATTCATGCCATGTCAAATAGTCTGAGTTGAACGTTGAATCTCTATTGAGCCTTAGATTGAGCTATTGTAGTCGCTTGATGATGCATAAGTTAGTACTACATGTTAAAATGCAAAAGATCTCTTTGTGCGAAAAACTGATCTCACCAATTCTCTCCTATGAGACGGCTTGCCATTGCACTTGGCATGAACTTAGGGGGAGTTTTGGATGACCTAGACTATATTCTTAAGCTTATCGCTTGGAGTAGTCGCATAAGGCTTGAGGTCTAGCACATGACAAAACAAAAATCTGGTTGTCAACAACCTTCAGTTTCAAAAGAAAATATGTCATTTGTGCTCAATTTGCTTAAGCTACAATAAAAATCAAGTACTTTAACAAATGTTTCATTCTCGGACTTGTAGCACTCTAGTTGGACTCAATTTGAGCTTCTTGGTTACGCTTAGCTTATTGACATGGCCTGCATCATCCTTGGATATCTCTATCTGGACTTTGCTCATTGATGACTTGACTTGCTCACATAATGCACTTCATTTTCAGATTGTCATCCATATGCTCTAGCTAGCTTATATA
Organism: Dendrocalamus sinicus; assembly: GCA_036346575.1. Taxonomy (NCBI): domain Eukaryota; kingdom Viridiplantae; phylum Streptophyta; class Magnoliopsida; order Poales; family Poaceae; genus Dendrocalamus; species Dendrocalamus sinicus. The sequence continues at coordinate 152,999 of JAYEVI010000487.1, read as the reverse complement.
TATGTTGTCATGATCTAGATAGCGTTTTCTTGAGTTATGGCTTGGTATCGTACTTGTTGGTCATTATGGATAATTCTCATGGCTCTAAATGCTTAGAATAATCAACCTTGACCATTTCATCCATTGACATGGTCATATTCTCTCTTTGCATCCTTAATGTGTTTATTGCCAAAAGGGGATAATAGAGAAGAAAAAGCTAGTTGAGATCATTTTAGAGCTTTGGAGAACAATTTGCTCTTTCATTTGTTGCTCTAGTGATCTTTGTGTCGACATGGTCATTAGCTTCACTTCTTTCTTTGGACCATGTTGGATTCTTCAAACTCAAACTCTTCTTTGCGCTTTTTCGGGGTTTGTCAATATACTCATCAAGGGGGAGATTGATGAACCATGTGGAAGTGATCACATGTGGATGATGAGTAATTGACATTGGTTTAGTTTAGTCGAGTTTGGTTTGAGTGGTTTGGACCATGTTGTTGCGTGGTGCGACGGACTCGGTCAGGTTTGGTCATTCCTGGTCGTATGGGATTAGGTTGCATATTCAGATGATTCGACAGGTTTGGACTTCGGCATGAGTAAGTATGATGTGTTTATGCTATTTACGCTTTCATGTATCGAGCGATGCTATTTGATGTGTTTCTTGTCCGTGTGGTGCAGAACATCGAGGCGAGTCGTGGCGAACACGGTGGACCGGACTAGGCGCAGTGGCGCGAGTCGAAGCGGTCGGGATGTGTCGAAGACGACGTGGACTCGAGGTGGTTGCGGCGTGCGAGGCAAGGCGCGAGCTTCGGAAGGTGCGGGAGGCGGCGAAACGGGAATTTCGCAAGGTGCACAAGCGGGAGCGGGCTCGTTGGATTTAGCGGGCGTAGCAGGCGGAGACCCGTTAGCCATGAGGCTATAAATAGGATTGAGGGCTGCATGCCCACTTGAGCATTTTGGAGGAATTAGGGTTAGCTCTAGTCAAAAGAGGCTTTAGGAGGTGGTTTTCCTTTAGTCTTTAGTGGTTGGAGGCGAGTGTGCTCCTCTGTTGTCCCCTCGATGTGTTCTTGAGTGGTGATAGAGCAGTGTTGTCTCCTTCTCCAAGCATTCATGGTTGAGGTTTGAGAGGTTGGAGAGGATTTGAGAGTCATGTAATCATTCACGGTGCTAATGTACATGCGTATCGTGACTCCAGTATTTCTTCTTAATTCAAGAAATGAGAATCTGAAGTTTGCCTTCTTCTCTGTTCGTAGCTCTGTTCTTCATTTCTTGATTTCTTGATTTTGTGAGTTTTGAGTTCTTGCTTGCTGGGATTGGCCAAAATGGGTTGCTCTGTGATGGGTTAGTGATCTTAGACCATTTGGTCACTTGAATCCAGAGACAAAGCTTTAATTCAATTTTGCATTTTGAGGACCTCTGTTCATGTTCTTACCATTCTAGGGTTTAGTCTTGTTCTTGATTCCCTTGAGAAGTTGGCTTGATTTTTGATCTGAAAGGTCCATTTGATATTGCTAACATACCTGCAAAACCTCATGAGCAATGGACTTATGATCATGGAGTAATTTGAGTTTGTGCTCTCTTCTCTGATGTTTCAGTCTTTTCTAGGGTATTGAGATAGATTTCGAATTTCTTTGCAAGATGGCTTGAAATTGGATCCGGATAGACCATAGGGCTTTTGCTAATATTCTCTTAAAGTTTCATAACCTGAGAATCAAAGATATGTGAGAAACTTGAATTTTGGTATGGCCTCTGTTGTCATTCAGGTTTTCATGTTTCTAGGGTTTATTGCAAATTGGGATTTCCTTCTTAAGTGGGCTTGATATTTGGCATACAGATTCCAGGAGCTATTAACTAGCTATTTGCAAATTTTCATTGCCAAAGAATCAAAGATGAAGGAGTATTTCGAGATTTGTTGAAGCTCTCTGTAATTTTCAGGTTTCTTGGTCATAATCTGAATTTCTAAGGTTTCAGTTGGATTCTTTGTAGTTTGTCTCCTCGGATGTGCTTAGTTTAGTCCCTTGAAGTTTTGCCTTAAAGGGCTTTTGAAGCATTTCTTCCCTTCTCTTGTTTTTGGCAATTTTTCTGAAAATCAGCTTTCTTGATTGGCCAATCTCCAGCAGCGCATCCATTCTCTGAAATTACTGTAGCTACAGATCGAATGAATGTGAAAGATGCTTTAGTTGTCTTTCTTTTATTTTAGTGCTGTCTCGACCATTTTGCATGCAGATCAAAATGCATTATTTTCAGCTGAAATTTTTACTGGCTACTCTCGATTTATGCTGAATTTTTCGTGTTGCATGCATTCCAAATTTCAGAGAAATTAATTTTAATTTTCTGTGAGGAGCTGTGTTTGCATCTTTCGAAAAATCGGTGTTCGATTTCTCGGGCGATTTTAAATCGAGCGACATTCACCCCCCCCCCTCTGTCGCCATTTCGGTCCTACAGAGCGCCTCCAGCCATAACCAAAACAGGCGAGGTAGTCATACCTTGTATGTCGTCTGTAGCACCAAATTGACGGGGCCCAACAATTGCAATGAAAGAAAGTTTGTATTGGCTTACGCTCGAGGAAGCTTTGAAGACACTATTATGGCCCCGCTTAAAGAGTTTTTAGTGGTTTATGGTGAAAATCTGTAGTTAGCTAAAAACATCAGTAATTGGTGGACGCTTATTTAGCATAATTAAATTTAATAAATTAAAAATAGAAAAAATATGTTAGCCTATCACGTATAATACAAACAAATGCGAGAAAAAAGAATCGGCAAAAAATCTCAAAAAAACCAAAAATATAGAAAAGGACGAAATTTATAAATAGTGCAAAATAAGCCAGAAGCTGAAACCGAAACGAGCGGGGTCAATATCTGGCTTTTCGAAGAGGGTTCTTCAGTCTATTTATTTTCGTCTTGTTCTAGGGATAAGGCTAGAGGTCATGAGCACATCACGCATCCTACTTCTCTCGTACATGTATCTCTCACACACTTTCCTCCCCGCTCGCTCACTCATTCTAAAAATTATTTTTTTAAGTACTATTATTTATTTTCATGTAAAAACTATCTGTCGCAGCAAATATAAGCACGGTCTACATTGCGTGGATTGTAAGAACAGCAGTGTAGGTTGTGTTGTGTGACAGGTCATTCGGCCAACAGGTCCAGAAAAGCGTGTGCACAGAAGAGAAGCGCCTGCGTTGTGGCTCGCCCAACATCCGTATCCAAAAGAATCCCAACCTCTAATTTCCATTTATATGGAGAAAACCCAAATCATATTGGAGATAGAGCTGGCTACCTGCATAACGAAATCCATCCATTTCCAATCCTTTAAATGATCGGTTTCAGTTGTTTTCATTTTAGTCCTCCACCACTCAAATCTCAGTTGAACAGTTAAGATCGGTCCCAATTAAGGGCCGTTAATTAGAAAAGGATATAGCCATACTGTCCATTCCATGTACAAAATGTACCACACAATGGCACCTCAGGAGACATCCAGTCGTCGTATCCAATCAGACCTACAGTTTTGTTAGTTTTGTTACTGAAACAACTGAAACCACGGCATAAACTGTCAACCGTGGAGCATTTTTACATCCTAAGAGGAAAGTGAACTTACATACCTCAATATTTGTGAAATCATCCATTATGGAGCTGACAAGGTGGGTTTGGATCCATATATCAGACGTAATGCAAAATGCAAAGGAAGCCAATCTCCAGCAGAAGCAAAATCTAACTGAATTATTTTTGTATTGGGGTCATGAACAAAAATACATACCTGAAGATGAGAAGATCAGTGATGACGAGGAAGTGTTGGGAGTCTCTTGCACCTCATAATGAGCTCCAAATTTTGGAGGTACATGGATACGGTGGCCTGGAAATATCACAATGGATGAGTGACCCTCAGAAGTTCCGGTGCCTAAGAAAGCTGCATATATCCAACTACCCAAGATGCAAGGATCTACCTGTGGTATGGTTGTCAGTCTCTCTTCAGTATTTGAGCTTACGCAACATGGGTAGCTCGAATACATGGTATATACAAGATGTTGTTCCTATGAACATGCCTCTGGAGGACCAGCAAAACCAAAGCCAAACTGCTCTAGAAAACCTTGGGAGTTTGAGACTAAATGGTCCCAAGTGCTTCGTAACAGCACCCAGTATGTCTGTCAAAGCCGCATCTTGGGCATTGGGAGTGCTTCGCCTTTGTGGAGGAACTGAGCATGTACGGATGCAAAGAGCTTGTCTGCTGGCCAGTGGATGAGCTCCGATGGTGCTTGGTTTTGCCATGCTTGGTGAGTGGTGACTCACAACAATGGCACCCGTACAGTACATAGCAAACCTACCCAGACGTACAGAAACGAAAAGGGCGGCAAATGGGCAGCACGGCGAGGCTCACGAAGCAATAAACTTTACTAGCAAACAGCTGCCCTTGACATAGCGAGTAGTGTATATATAGAGATTAAATATCACTAGATGGCAGATCTTTATGTCAATAACAGTTTCGGAGGATAAAGTGTCCTTGATACTTTGATCTTGTTTCAAACAAGCTTAATACTTAATCTAAATAATACATACCGCTTTATGCCTATCAAAATCAACTTTTACTAGGTAGAATATTTTCACTTCTATCCATCCAATGTCGCGCATGATGATTTTCAGGAAACAAGCGGGTGTGATACCTCTTTTGTACAAGAACAAATGTAACTTGAGGGAGGTAATCCTCCTGTAAACTAGCACAAGCCTGGGAGAACAAAAACGATATTATATCACTAGCACATACAGTGTGATACAATGCATGAAATGTTAAACACTTATAGAGGAACAAAAGGTGAAAAGAACCTTGCAAATTGCGTTCATTTCATAAAGCAAGACTTGGCTAAAGCGCCTAAACATGGACAATCTATGGATGCAACGACCTACAATGATAGAAACTAGAAGTTTAAAATCCAGATAAAGCTTACTATATATGATGCCAAGAAAGAACACAAGGATTTGTTATGTCAACTAGTAACAGATTAAGTAAAAGTGAAAAATGTCAAAATCGTAATGTTTCTTCCGGAAACACAAGCAAGCTTTGTTGTACCCCACTAAACACTAATGCATAAGTACTAATTCGGTTCATCCATCCCTCCTTTAAAATGCAAAGTTTGTCCAATGCTAAAAGTCCTCGTAGAAAGGAAAAGGCTAAAACAAAAATTGGACTCTATTGATCAATAAGTTCCAAAACAGTTAGCAGCGAAGACTACAGACTGCTGCAATAAATGGAGATATATCCTCTCCGAGAGATGGATGGGTAACATCTGCTCTAAAGACTATTGTTGGCAAATATGTTAGAAGTGGTATTCTCGTGTATACAACATCTTCAACACAAATAAACTGGCAGAAAAATAATGTGCTTTTTATTTCAATGCATTACAGTTATTACATGATTACTTCTCAATGAAAAAGGAAAATAGTATCATAGCCAGCATCGACCAAATGAGTAACTACAACACAAATTGTATGAGCTAATCATGTAATAATCATGCAATTAACCAACTAATCGCATGAGCTAATCACGTGGAGCCCTACCACCACCGGGCTCTAGGTCTATGGCCGCATGATGGGTGGGTGGCAGGCACCTGCCTCCCGGTGGCTAGGTTCCGCTGGTCACGTATCAGCTCCACGGTGTTACCATCTGGCCATCGGACGACAGAAGTTTCAAATAGTGTCATATATGCCAAAAATTCTACAGTGCAGTTTAGCAGTACACGAAGAAACAACGAACAAATCATCTAGACCGGTAGTCGACACAGAATCCAGCATTATGTACTGGAGAAATCACCAAACCTTTGGGTACATCGAGCAAAGCGTACCGATCCACATGGTAGCATGGCGAAACAAGCCTGCCAATCAATTACCAGTACTGCTATTATTCAGCATTCAACTCAGAAAATGTACAACAATAAACGCCACATCGCATTCTGCGCACGAATCCAGGGAGACCTGCAATGCAAATAACTCCGCATTCAAGTCACCAAACCGTATGCAGCGGGGCAATCAATCAAATGGAGCATGGCAAGTCCCAAAAAAAACATCACACAGGAACAGCAGCAGACAATTCTGTTAGCAGCTCTCCATTTGTTCCTGAGTGAATAGTTTCTCAGTTAGCGCAGAAATTAAACATAGTCCGGTTCGTCGATAGAAAGTGTCAGCACAGAGGTCATGGCATAAACAAGCAGAAAACATATATGAGAAGCTCCAAAGGAGACATCGCGTCTTGCCACTAGCACGCTAGTTAGATAAGCCTACATATGGAAGGAATATAAAGGCGGGCAATTCTTCCCAGATAAGCTTCTAGCCTCCAACAAGGTGGGCACCGAGTTCACCAAGATCACCATCATCGTCTTGAAGGCGAACAGCATCCAACTTCTGCCTCAAGACCGTCAGAGCATTCATAATCAACTCATAAGCTGTGATGGCACCGGTTGTTTCCACAGTGAATACAAAGCTGTCCTCCTTAGCATTGATCTCTATTAATCCTGGCTTCCCCATGGCATCTGCCTTCTTGATCACCTCATCATCATATGTGTATGCCTCTGGATCCACCACCACCACCTGATAATATGACAGAAAAATATAGATGCTCAACATCAAGGATTTCTTGCATACAACAAATAGGAAGAAATGCTGCGGAGTCAAAAGTTGGGCCAATTTCCATAAAACTAATGGTGAATCCTAAGTACGTTTGTCCATTAAATCATTGGAAACAAAAAGCTCCATGGGCCAAATTTGTTTTCGCAAATACAAAAAAATACAACAGCATACATGATGAAAATTTGAAAACAGCAAAAAGATCTTAAACAAATAAGCATTTGGTAACATTTACCATTTGCGTAAATTAAAAAAGACAGCCATGAAGTTGGAATAGGAAAACTGGCAGAAAACAGAAACTAAGCTTATTTTGCCCAAAAACCTCACCAAGAAACTAGGGGCAGTAATTGATAATGCTTGACTAAATCCCATAAAAGTAAGTTTTATTTTTGAGGTAGATGAATGCACAAGATCATTCTTTAGAATGGACTGATGCAGTATAAGGTGCATGAACACATGCCTAAATGTCAAGGAAGACACAGTGTGACAAAAGTTCCTCACGATTCACAAAGTGAAGTGGCCAAAGCAAGGCATGCACCACTAGCAGCAAAGCGCTAAGTCATCTGCATCTAAGCAAACAGGGTTTAAGATAGCAAAATAGTGAAGCAAACACCAAATGGTTCGTTAACCTCACGAGAGCGAATTATTATCATATGCAAGAGAGCGAACGGCATCAGGCATGTAATTTTGTTCTATATTTGCATGAAAACTTGTAAGGGGCTATTCACTTCTAGGGAAGTAATTTATTTCTATTTTTGCATTTGATGTTTGCCAGGTGTATGCTTGGCGCTGGGCCTCAAGTGCACATATCGCCTTTGACTTTATTAGAAGAGGTACATTTATCTTGAATTAATGCCTGCAAATGGAGCATGTGATTTGGATGGTGATGGGGCTGTTCCCCCAAGAACGAGGACAAGCTTGAAGTCGTTCATGAAAACGGAAGCTTTAGCTAGGAGTACTCTTGAGTGTTTAGCGGTGTCTTGACTCTTGACAACCTTTAAGCATGGTTTGCATATGCTGCTATGGTTGCTGACTTGATTTTTTTATTGAAACATTTGGGAATAGCATAGTCTATCCAAGAGTTCAGTGTACAATGAGGACAGAACACTTTGCTGTATGTCGATCACGGCTATACGAAACGGTTTCGCCAAACCCGTTTGTCCAGATCAGCAGTGCTGCACAGTGCACACACACTAAATGCAATGAATGCATGGACCAACTTCTGGTTGCGCTAAACAGTTCGAACCGGGTTTGAACACTCGTAATGTCCATCATGAATTCAACCATAATGTGGTACTCCCACAAGTCACACAAGGAAGTCGTTTTAGGTCAGGTGCAGTCAAACATTATAAACTTTGACTATCAATATCTTTTTGAATATTTAGATTAGACACATCAAAATGATACGTGTAGATTTATCTTGAAAAGTATTTTCATAGTATTATAATTTTATTAGGTTTTATAAATATATGACAATAGAAATATGTGGTCAAAGTTGCATTTTAGGCACCATGCCGATGTATAAAACAACTTTATTTTGTGACCAAAGGGAGTAACAGGCAACACAGTTTTACGGTAACGGGTTACTACTAATGGGTTATTTCATTCAATGCCACTTTGCTCACCGAGGTTAGGCAAGTTTGACCAAGTGTGCCTGGTGTTTGGTTTGCACACTACATATTCATAGGCACATGGCCCACTTGTCATACGCACATTCTTTAGACAAATATTCCCAGTTTGCTACAGTTGTGGTGGACAATTTGTTCACCACAGAATGCGTGGCACGCCACATTTTTTCCACAGTTTTTGTGGCAATGTGTAGTTGACAACCAAATTGTTGCTTGATTAGTTCATTTTAACAGATTTGACAAGAGATGCAAGATTCTTGGGCACATTTTTAGAAAAGCATGTAGCTAAGCTCACATAATACATCATGTATGCACGCTCAAATGAATGCAACCTTGACGGAAAAGAATATTGAATAGTAGTAGTGAAATATGGTCATTTCAAAACTTAACAGGACAGACCAGCACAGCGTAATGTGAATCGATATGGCAACCTGACAAATAGGACAAACTCAAACCGAAGGTATCTGACTATAATTTAATTCCAACAGCTCAATACTAGGTATAGCTAAGCAGTAAGCAGAAAAAATTCATACACCACTAAACATGCCAGTGCCTTGTTACAATGATGTACCTACGACACTAGTGGAAGATTGCAGGCCAACAGAACATAAAAGATCAAGATTGCAGCAGCATCAGCAAATATATTGACCACTATCTAATATTCATGAAGGTTGTATAGAATCATAGTTGTGGTGTGGAACTATGAACTACTACTGCGTGATTTATTTTGAATCAGGGGTTAGTTGATGATCAGAGGAATAAAAAAGTAAAAGTCCAAGGATTAATTGATGATAGCATAGGAAGAAAAACATAATTTAAAGGAATAGAAAACAAGCTGACCTGTTGTGTGTTGGGATCAATGTCAAATACTTTTGTAGGGCTGCTCTCCACCCAGCTTCTTTTTTCCTCAAGCGTCAGTGTCTCCATGAGCTCTTCATTAATACGTATATCAGGCTCATACATGAAAGTCACAGTAGCAGCTGGGGACCATTTGGCATGATCCTTTCCAATTCCCTTCCGGGCAATCGCTCGAAGCTTTAGCTCTTGCCCACGACGCAGCTTTACGATTAGTATGCCCCTGAAATAAGCAATATACTATAAGCTTACTACTGATAAGTATTAGTTGAACAAGAGAGTATGCTTAAAGCTTCCAGGCATTTTTTTTTAAGAAAATCGAAGACTAATCTCATAGAAGTACTAGCAGATGTTACTGAATCTGTTAGAAGTACTAGCAGATGTTACTGAATCCATTAGAAGTACTAGCAGATGTTACTGAATCCGTTAGGCCAAAACTGAACACACATAATAGGATAATTTTATGTTTATTTCGACAGCATCCAAATATAAGAATGGAGCATGCTCTGCACATGTAAGAGAAAGTTGTTGATATAATGCTTTGGACCAAGTATGGGCATGATCAGCATCTAATCCAGATATCCATTTGATGCTTCGTATATTAGTGAAAGAATGAAGCAAATAAAGATAAAGGCACAGTGGACTTGCATTTACAAGCACATAATGATACGGCCCAACTAGTAAACTAGCAGGCATGCGTATGATGGCCTGATCTTTCACGGCACTCTCCTAGAACAGCAGTTCAGCAGCGACTCTCTAGTACTTGTGCAGCCTCAGAATCAAAGAATCCAACAAAGAGAGATGGGAAGATAAGCGCAGCAACCACGAAGATCTAATCTCAGTTCCTTTGAACAGCAGCTCCTTGTCTTCTCATGTTCTACAGCTTACCGTGTCAACCTGAGAACAGCAAGGAAATAATAGATGCATTTGGCCAGAATCAAATCCTAGATAGCAATTCTTCCACCCAAGAGCACCTCAACTCATGAACAGAGGAATAGATCACAATATCAACCTGAAACTTTGATTGAAAAATCAAAACCACACAACCTCAATGAACTCTTGAGGGAATTCACAGAATCTCAAGAAACAATATGGTCGCCATAAGGGTGTTTTCTGGTTTTGGTTTTTCTTTACTCGATGCAAAAACAATCTAAAGATACATGGGGAGCCGACTAGGCTTTTGTACTCCTCACGTACGGCCCCAAGTCGGCCTGATCGATCCAACCTGAACTTGACTCGGCTAAAACAAGAAAAGATCACACGCAGGTGCCTGACTCGATGGACTCAGATTCTAAGAAAGGAACAGACCCTGCTTCCTTAATTGATTCAGACTAACAAAGGAAACTAGTTACTTGCCTGACTTAGAATAACAAAGAAGAAAACAGCTCTGGACTACTTGATTAATAGCAAACTTGACTGATTGGTGTCCACATGGAACCCACACATAATAAACTTCCTTCCACGTCCATGTTTCAATGTATTGCTTGCCCCTGGTCCTTGGTTGCCTTTTCCTTCGCTACAACGGAGCCATACGCTGCATGCACCTCCAGCCCGCACACACTGTAGTTGCTGTACCATGCGCCCTTGCAGTAGCTGCATGCACCAGCTCTGTCTTAAGCACACACCAAGCCCTTCTGGTATTCTTCCCTTCCCCACGGCTAGCTAGCATACTCTTTTCGTGCACCATCGGACACAACATCCAAGTACTACATCATCACTTCCCATGCCGTCCTCCCTTGCCGCCCTCTCGGCACTAACAAGTATTTCTCCAACTAGGAAAGAATTAACAACACCTGAAATGTCTCTGGTTTTTAGGCCCGTATCACATAGTAACTTAATAAGACAGACTAGTATCAGATAGACAGCAGAACTGTCCAAAATTAAGAGTTAAATTTAATCAATCACCCATACAATGATACGAGGTTATATAAAAGTAATCAACGTGTTGGCTCTTCCACATGAATATGTACAATGAACCTATAAGAATAACCAACAGTCAAATGCTCAGTTTTACTTCCATGCATAATGCTCCACTGGGATGGAATGAAAGGACAGCAAAGAAATCTTTCTTTTGTTTCACTGATTGCTCAGAAAAGAAAAGAACATGGGAATTATCTTATTTTAGAAGAGAAGGGAAGAGACATGTCACATATACAGTGGTGCTCCCAACACAACATTAGAATTTGTACATTTTATGGAAAAGAAAAAAAAAACTCAGCAAAGTATAGGTAGATAAACTTAACAATATATGGATGGGCACCATGGAATGATGAGAGAATAAACAATAGGGTCAAAGTTATGATCTGACATTATGGCAAAGGATGCATCCAACTTAGGTTCTACTTTATAGTTAGCAATCAAACTTGTTTGTTTAAATTATTGAAAGAAAATTGCATGGTCCTTTCTTTTCTCTCCCTTTTATGACCACTTTCATGGAGAGACAGACAATATTAGCAAGTGGACTTTTTCCCATACCCTTTCCTCACATTACAGTTGAAATGACCTGGCAAATGGAAAAAAAAATCGTTTTCTGCACAAATGATTTTTCTTCTCGTTCGCTCCTTTTCCTCCAAATGGTATCAATGTCTAAAGCAAATGATTTCTCTTGTCAAAAAGATGCCCAGACAAAGCCCATGGACTCTATATAACCCAGAAAGATATCTAGAATTCTAGATAAGCATGCAACATGCATGCTCCAACTAGGATAAATACTTTTCTATTTTGCAAGGCTTGAACTCAAGCATTAAATGTGGCAAGTGAAACAAACGATACACCTAAAGAAACAAAAAGTTTTTTATGCCTCCTGAGCTACATACTATGAGAGAAATCAGGAATACAAACTGTTATAGGCTGATAGTGCAACAATACTATTTAAAAGTGTACTGCAGTACCTTTGTTTCTTCCCAGTAATTTCAACAGAACGTGATCTAAACACCCATGTGTACTAAATAACAACGTGTTTGAGGAGGCTAACACAACCTACGGAGTTATTGAGCTACCATACGTACATGATCTGTTGAAACGTTCACTTCTACAAAGAAAACGATCCATTGGATAGTATGCCAAATTTCAATATTAGTAAGGATATGCCATCTTCAGAGAGCGTGGTACTGCTACTAGGAATTGCTTGTTTAGTTCAGATACAGTGGCAAGATAAACAGAAAGTGGATTCATTGGCATCGACAACACAAGTTTGTTTTGACTACCTAAAGACATACCCTCATCTTCACCCCACTTTGTCACAAGAGGATGTTGTACAATGAGATAAATATAGCTTTACTCATGTCGTAGTAATTTGAAGGCAGTGAATGCATGTAGCATCCTAAGCAAAAATGACTAGTATTTTGGCGTCGATAGAGTAAAATGCTGGCACCTAGAGTAAAATGCTGGCACCATGGCCTCCTACTAATTGAAACCTAAATGCAATTGTCACATGCATAAATTCTTCAATCATAAATGCAAACCCGGATCATAATGATTGAAGTACTACATGGTTCTTTACATGCAGCTTATCCCTTTGGAGCCCCATGTATGCTCTGATAGACTGCTTGCAATAGAAACTTCATTCAAACAGAATCACGAGCGCACGAAACAAGCTTTGGAAAATGTCAATTTGGAATTTTGAGCTTTTGACCGTCTTACAACCACACAAATCAACCATTAGATTGTCTATAGCTGAATCATTCATGTTGAAGAATACTACTGTAACCATTGAACAAGCACACGAAGAATTGCTGATGCTATGAGCTATAGAACACAAGCCCAGGATTCTCTAACAACCAAATGTATGGCATTACAAGGCATTTGAGCAAAACTAGCACAAGAGAAATTGTGAAAAGCGCAGCAACAATTTGAAAAAGAAATAAGTGGAGTGTGGTAGTACATGCCTCTGGTCTGCTGCGGCGGTGTTGTCGTACGGATCGGTGGCACCGAGGGCCTGCTGGTAGGCCCTTGCCTGGTCGACGGGGCAGACCTTGGGGTCGGTGGACCTGAGGTCGTTGGAAGTGACCTCGAGCGTCTGGTCGGAGTCGGTCGCGCGGGCCGCGAGGTGGAACTCGACGGAGCAGTACTCGCACGAGCCGTCCCCGTCGCAGGCGTCGCAGTCGCGGGAGAAGCGCATGGCCATGGCGGCGGCGGAGGTGAGGGGGATGAGGCCAAGGCGGTGGGCGATGAACTCGTCGTTGAGGACGGAGGAGTTGGCCTCGATCTCGACGAGGTCGATGGCGACGGTGGGGACCTCGGCGATCATGACGCGGCGGAGGGCGTTGGCCATGCTGGCGTCGGTGTCGCGGAGCTCAAACTTGGCGTAGTCATCCTGAGGTCGCGGATGCGCACGCGGGGGAACCGCTGGTACGATGCGCCGGCCGCCGGACGGTCCATCTCGCTCCGCCGCCGGAGGTGGGGTTTGTGGGAGCGCAACGCCGCCGCAAGGGTTTTTCGGTGCGAGATTTGGGGGAAACGCATAATAACCACGGCATCTTGGTAAGTTCAAACTTAATTCCAAAAAAATGCCAAAGAATGGGTTTTTAAAAAAATTTTAAGGAAAGCATTAATTAATTACTAAGAATTGTTTAGCCAAAGAATCCTTGAGAAGCCGCACATCTCCAATGCCGCACGCATCTTAACCTGCTATGCTATAATATGGCTACCTTCTTTCTCACTTCTTATGGCTTATAACTTATGTTATAAGAGCTAGCTTTTAAATGCGTGTTTTTTAAAATATGTTAACAGAAAACTTATAGTGAAAAATATACTGAGTCCAACCTACTGCAATAGTGTGGCAACCTCTAGCACTCGGTATTGATTTATAGCTTTTAAACGTATATTTTTAAAAATAGGTTAACAGAAAAATTATAATAAAAAATATATTGAGTTCATCCAACTGCAATAGTGTGGCAACCTCTAGCACTCGGTATTGGTTTGTCACGTGACGTAGCACGCAGTGGTTATTTTTAAAGATAAGTTATGGTAAGGTATAGGGATTATTTTTTAAAATATTGTAGCAAAGGGTTAATCAATAAAAAATGTTTATGCAGTATCTATATGTATGCAAATGATGTTAATGCCGACATCATGTTCCTCTGGCAGGCTCGAAGCTCTCTCCGTAGGACACGCATGCCGACGTCATGTTTACGCAGCCAAGCTTACCACGAACATGAAGATGTTTAGGTCTAAAATTCTACTAAATCTAAATGAAACGCATAGCCATTATGATACGACATGTCTGTAAATATATTCATGTGCAAAGTTGCAAAACCATCTTTAGGTGCAAACTTCTACTTGGACCGTTGAATGGGTGTTTGATGGATGGGTAGATTAGATAATTGATCACGGTCTTGTTTTTTTTTAAGATTTGATTTATCCAAAAATCAAAATACGTAGAGTGGTTTCTTAAAGCATAATTTTTAAATAGGTTTCAAGTCTAAAACTATATACACTATATATGTCAATGTCTTTGTCATCTACTATCGTCTTAAAAAATACAGATAAACATCATTAGCTATCAAAAAAAACATGGCGCATGTCATCATACATAGTCGAAGGCGCATCATGGGCTTGGACCCTAGACAGCAGGTTGAAGAAGGGCATGTTCTTTTTAGCTTCTAAAAGCTATTTTTCGGCTTTTCTATAGTAACTAGCTTTTAAATGAAGTATCTTTTCAAGATAAGGTATATTAGTTAATTGTAATACATACTGTATCGACTTTATTTATATGGGCAAAAACCGCACGTGAGTTTCTGTTACTCTATAATATCTCGAACGAACAGCTCAAAAGTCATAAGCCGCAGCTAAAAACTATAAGTTTTAGCCAAAAAGAACAAGCCCAAAGACTGTTCGGGGCTATATGGCCTTCTCAGCTCCTAGTTTTCCTAGAAGGCACGTCCACGCACATCTTGCCACGTGTCACACCTGGCCCAACTGATTCATGCTTAAATCTTGATCCTACTATCACGAAAACAATCCTACGTAAGATCTCGAGACAACCATGGTTTTAGTGGTGGTTCTAGGTTTATTTTAGGATGAATGTTTGGATTTCAGAGCTAGATTATTTGAATACATAGATATTGATACATCGGTACCACGATATACTATTCCCCTCAAAACATAAAACGATACGGGTATATAGATATAATAAAATACAAAAAGATATAGAAATTAATTAATTCTTTTGAGGAAATAGATGATATAAGGTGAGCATAATGGCATGAATTAAATATGCAATTATAGAGATTATTAATAGTTACATACCTTATTGATCTGCTTTTTGCTCTTTTCCCCATCAAAGAACCCACTATCTAAAAGAAATCAGTATGTTCCTTCTATTGAGCAAAGATAGAAAAAATTAACATGTAAACATATGTAACAAAGGTCCAACTAACTGCCCATTGTAAGACAAATATTGTATTTTTGCACAGCATCCATTAAAAATAATGAAGAAAGTAGAGGCTAGTCTCCAAAGAATCAGAACCGGAGTAGAGCAAAGTGAATCAAGAAAGAAAATAAGCGGAGTCGGCAGAGCACACCTAGATCTGGACAAAGAACAATGAAGGTGAGTTGGAGACGCTTCTCCCTTGTTGATGCCGTGCTCCCTCCTGGGCTCTATGCTACTCCCTTCTTGTCGCCCCCTCCCTACCTCCCTGCCGCCTCTCTGCTAGCCTTGCTACCATACGCTCGCCTTGCACCCTGCGCTGCCCTCATGCATACTTGCTGTCGCGTCGCGTCACGGCGTCACGCGCACCAGCCATCGCTCACCTTACACCCCACGCCGCCTCATGAATGCTTGCCATCGTGTCGCGGCATCGCACCCACTGGTCATCGCTCGCCTCCGCAGCCCGCACCCACTAGTCGTCGCTTGCCTCCACCTGCTTGCCACTCAGATATCGGAGCCGCCCCCCACACACACAGCCACAGGATATGTGAGAGAGAACAGAGGTTAGGCTTTAGTTTGTATTTTTGCCTCTTTAGGCCTGTATGAGGAGGGCTGAGGTGTGAACAAAAATAGGTCTAATGTGTTACATGGGTTGCACGCAAGATATGGGGTGTGTGGGCTGAATTCATTTGTGGGTATAAATATATAGTTTTAGCCTAAATAATAGTATATACACCTAATATACCTATTATATATCTGGTATTTTACAAAAAAAAATAATACCCATGATCCACTATGGGTCCGCTCTCCTTGGTTTCTCTTTGATTTAGGATGTGAGCGTCTTTGTGCATTGGAAGGAGCTGGACCATTGCCGAGATGTTATGTGATTCTAAAAGAACGAGTTCATGGTCACTATTCACTACAATACCTTCCTAGATTTCGGTTGCGTTTTTCAACTACGATCGTGGCTAATGGTTTATGGTCATTGTTGTAGGGATAGCCCCATCTAAGCCCATCTAGTCTGTTAAGGAATTGTAAGGCCCAATAGGATATATATAATGACCTATATACCCTTGTGGGAGACGTATGTCTGTAAGAGCAAGGTTGTAATTGTGCTTTATGGAGAAATATATACACGTCCAGCATATGGAGAGAGGCAAGCATTGTTCATCCATCTCAACCATTCTACTACTCTCCTACTTTACTATTTGGTCAGTAGCCACAACAGTTGGCGCCGTCCGTGGGGACGATGGAGAGCAAGTCGTAGATTTTGAGAAGTGATGGCACCCAAGAAAGCTTCATCGACGACGAGGAGGAAGCAGAGCACGACGGTAGCGCTCGCAAATGCCAGGGCCTTAATCGGCGGGCCGCCTACGTCGACATCAGGGACCGGTGCTGAAGGCAACACTGGTGTAGCGAACGCCGACGTCGACATCCGTGGCACAACGACCAGCCCCGCCGATGGCGCGGTGGCTGGCCTCATTAGCGGCGCTCGGGTCAGCGGGAGCGGCGACGCTGATGCTCGCGGTGACATGCCCAATGACCCGGCGTCCAGCGCAGGGGAGACAGGTGGCCCCGATGGCCGCGCTGGTCTCATCACCAACTTGGGGCACGTCGCATCAACGTGGCGAACAAATCTGGTGAGCAAGTCGTAGTCACCAGCAATCCGCACCACCACGCAGGGCGTGCGGGAAATGCAAGAGGCTTGGAGCCAGCAGGAGACGCGGAGCAAGCAAACGCCACCGACAGTGGCGGCGGAAGCTACACCTGATCGGGCAGACAGCCGCAACACCCCCACCTCTGGTCCCATTGTGTTCCGACGTGTAGATCCAGAGTCCCCCCTCTCCGTCGGCCTGCAGTAGTCGGCGTGGCCAGAGGACTTTAAGTTCCCCACTATCGAGGGGTACAAGGGCGATACGGACCCCAGAGAGTTTGTTCGTGTGTACGAAACCGCCATCGAGGCCGCCGGCGGGGACGACTCTACCAAGGCGAAGGGGCTGCCACTCACTCTGCAGGGAGCGCTCTCCTGGTTCTTTACCACAGAGCCGAACTCCATCGACGTGTGGGAGCAAATCCGCGACCGCCTGTACAATAATTTCTAGGAAAACTATGCCGAACGCGTTGACGCAGACCAACCTTTTGCCATCAAGCAAAAGCCCTCGGAAAGGCTCCGAGAGTACTTCAAATGCTTTGCTAAGGTTCGCTACCAAGTTAAGGACGTATGCTCCTTACCGCCTCCCGGAGACTATGCTCCTTGGCCACGTATGGCCCAAGGAACACCGCTACAACATGCTCCGCATCCTCGAGGAGTAGCTCTGCAAATAAAGAGAATTAAAATGACATATAGGATAGCCGCTTCATCCTCACCAGGTGTGGTCGAAGGCTTACTTGGCTCAGCGGGCCTTGGCAAAGACGTGACCGTCAGCCGAATACCGTCATCGCGAAGCGGGCCCGGGTTGCACGTGCCAGGGGCGGGCCAGCGGCCAGCGGAGCTACCCTGAACATCAAGAACTCCTCCATGAGGTCCCGCATGTTGAACCGAAGGGCAACCCCCACCAGCCTCCACGCTCGATGTTCATCGTCGCAGTCCAGAGCCACTAATGGTGCAGTGTTGAACTTCATCGGACAACCCGTCCACTTCAGGCTGCTGCCGCCCTCCACGCGGTGGTAGAACCACCACCGCATCCAGTTCGATTCCCACTTCGCCCGGGTTGCATTTGTTGGGAACAACTTCGTGCATGCTAGACGAAGCACGAAGTTGACCCACCCGAAATTCGAATACCCCTCCCCCCGTCTAGCTTCTTTAGTTGGCAGTGTGCATCGTGCAGAAACACGAACAGCACGGCGCTAGGCCACACCGTCTCTGTCTGCGAAGCCCAACGATGAGCGACCGGTGGACAAGTGCGTTCGAAGTCGGTGCGCCGGCTCGGCCGTGACACTGCAGACGCCGCCGATGAACGTGGTGGGCGAAATCGAGCCCAACCTCAAGATACGCGACGAAGACTACATCCTTCGATTCCATGGGGTGTGGCTTCGTCTCATCGATGGAGGGTAAATGAACTGCATTGCGGTCTGAAAGTTTCCCGTCACGCAAAAGAGACCGAATGGTCTCCTCAGTCACCAGGCTCTGCCCTAGCACATTCGAGCAGACGCCACTGAGCTTCCTCGTTGCGCTCCAGCACTTGTTTGTCAGCGAGGGGTTGCGCTCCACTAGCTCATACTCTATCTCCATCGCCGACGAGCTATGCTAGCTGGAGGAGTGTCAGACCCAGATTTTATAATCCGGAATCTACTGTGTTTAGCTACACTATTCCCTGGATCAGTAGATAGTGCTCACAGATTACAGTTCTGAATATCAAAGTTCATATCATGCGGAAGCGTAAATGTAAAAGTAGACTTACACATGGGCCGGTTAGGCCGAAATCATTAAATTGCAGCAGTGGAAGAATGAAGCACACAGGTGGGACCTTCAGGACATGCCCACAGGCAGCCAACTGGAGGTTCGCGACCTAGCCCTTGACATCTTCATCTTCTTTACCATCATGTCCAATCGTGTTGCTAAGGCGGAGTGACCTGATTCCTGATTCTGAATTTGTTGTGAAAGCGAGTGTGAACACAAACCACCGTGCTCCGCGAGCCAATACACAGAATGCAAATAAATAATATGCATGGCTTATCAAAGGAGAGGCTCGGGTTATTTTATTTGCCAAAATCGCTTTTGATAGCATTATTAATATTTAATCATAGCATTATGGTTGCTACCTAAACCCCACACAACGAGTACCATAATTGACTTAATCCACCAAAAATACACTTTCTTTAGTGATCATTGCCTAAGACTCCAAACAATGAGTGACATCGTTTAATTAGTCCACCGATCTTACTCTTTCTATATTGATCGCTATCTAAGACTCCAAACAACGAATATCATCAATTATACAATCCACTAATCAATTGTTGCCTAAATCCCCAACCATTAGCGACATCATTTATCTAATATCATTTATTTTATCCACCAATATCTTTTGTATTCTAAATTCCTAACAATCCAATCCTTTTGTTATTGATCCACAACCATAATTTAATCTTCCAATAATCAACCTTATTTTATGTTAACTATCTCTAGCTAATTCACTAGTATACCTCCATCAAGAATATCAATGATCAAGTCTACGCATCACTAGTATACATCCACCAGGATTATCATTGATCAAATTTATACTCCAAGAATTGTTATCATACCTCCATCCTCCAATTTTCCAACAATTCAATTGACTCATCTAGTAGTCGATTCTATTGATCCCAATATTGTCAACATTTTTCTAGAATTAATATTAGTTATCAGTGTCGTAATCCAACAATTACATTTGCACTCCCTAATTCTCCAAAAATCATTTAAATCATCTATCTTGTATATATATCCAATTAGTCTCCACCAATTTATTTCTCCCAGAATACACTCTATCGTTTCCTATTTATGATCGACATAGATCCACCAATACCTTTATGTGTATACTACAATCATCCATCTCCTTTACTCACGACCCTGTTTATTCCTTCCATATTTTATTTTGTAAGATTAGAAATGTCATTATTTGAAATACAATACATAGAAATTTCCTGAGACCTAGCAGCTTTACTCAAAAACATAATGTGTAAAGGAATGCAATAATAATAGTGATTCGGATTCCATCCACCATTACATGGCATCCGCACCATATGCTAATATTTCAGCGTTATAACCGTGTACATTACCACTGGGACGACACCTAGGACAACTCAAATCAGGGCTTTCCACTGCCCTTCAATTTTCCATACCCATCCATAAAACATTTTGAAATAGAACTATATCTGGTTAAGTTCCCATGTCCGCCCTTGACCGTGGGCACGGCTATTCGAATAGTTTTGACTCTGCAGAGTTTGTACACTTTCACCACAAGAGACAATCAACACGTTGCCCCACACGATTCCTTAGTCATGTGGTTGAGCAGACCATCACAGTGACTTTTCAAAGTATCTAGTCCATTTTGTCATCTCACCTTATGGGAAACTGCCCACTTGCGGTGGGTCCCATCTATACACGGGATGTTCCTCACGGCTACTAGCATTATTCGGGCTCCACTCCCCTCAGTGCTAGTACGACTGGGGAACTTCACCCTCCACTCGGTGTCCCTTTAGGCCTTCTCTTGCCCTTGCGTATCCACTTCTATCCACTACCAGTGAGATGAGTCTGGGATTTCGATAAAATTACTTATCCAAGTTGTACTTTACAGACTTGTGGTTGCACTGTTTTACACAGGAGGTCATGACAAGATTCGGTCCTTAGGATTAGCTGAGCGGTTCTACCACACTCCATAATTTGTGCTTCCATCGCACCACATACCACCCCAATTCATCCGCTCGATATTTAAGCAAATTGGAATTTTTGAGAGCATAAAATAATCATGTCAAAATATACCATCATTCCCACCATGATTGTCCAAAATCAGTTTCTCATGATTAAAAGTGACCATGATGTTTGGGGCATTTCAGCACCCTGAATATCTATGCGAGACTAAGCGGGCGTACAATTAGGGACTTATTTTGAAAGGTTACTATTATAATTTTGCTAGGCGACAAAGTTCACACATTCAAGCATTCCAAAAGGAGGTGTAATATTAATCAATTTAAATAATGGGCATATAACTAGAATCGTAAATTAAACATGTATTTGCATATAAACTAACAAAGATGCAATTTGATAATTTAAATCAAAGTAATTTGCAGAAAACATAGGTTCAACATGATCAAAGTATTGACTCGCCTGGCGCGGTTTACCGCGGTCTTGAGCTCACACAAAGTTGTCTCATGCGATGATCTTTGATTACTGATCTTCATCAACCTTGGTCTTGCTTGATCCATAGAATCTTCAAGACTCCAATTTCTAATTACGCGACAAACGACTGAATCCAAATAAAAGCAAGTAACTCAAAAGATCTAAATAAATCCAAATAAACTCAATTTTAGTTTTATTATGAGTTAATGGGTGATTCGGGTGATTTGAGACAAGGCTGGTGGTAAAATACGATGACATGATCTTTTTATTAATAATCTCTTTGTATTTATCAAGGGAGTTTCTTGAGTTAGGTTAGACCTATGAATCGGGGTACAAGTCTAGCTGGGTATTATTTTGTTGAGCGCTAATATTCAAGGCATATGTTATATATTAGCGATGTATATAATTTTAGCGTACCGAATTAATCTTAAAGTCTGAGTTCATGTCATTTTGTGGTACATCATTTTAGGTATCCTTAGTTAGCACTAGGCTTAGCTTAATTTGAATTAGGATCTATTTATACTGGTCAATATTGTTATTCATTTAAACCTGACATTAGGACTCAATTAATGGTACTATTATTATCTTGTCTACACCTTTGTTATTATTAAGCTTAGCTTTATTTCTAGTTCAAAATTTATTTATCTAGGAAGGCTTGTCATACGGATTCTTAACTCAAGATCGCTATTTATTTAAATCTACCATGGGGATTTATTTAATGGCGGCATGACGAATATTAAGGCATATATTATAATTAAGGGTAATCTTCGTTAAATTTGAATATTTAACCAAAGTCATATCTATTTATTATGGCTTTGAATTTAATAATTAGACTTTTTAAATAATTGCTCAAACCATATTAATTAATCAGATATGAACTAATAAAATTTTAAATCATAAATAATCTCTTTTATATCCTAGTTAAATTTTGTTAGCTTCTCTATATTATTCCCTAATTTTCCTTGATTTTTTATTTATTAAAATAAGCTAAAAAAATAGAATAAGAATGTGGGGAAGAAGTGCTGCCGACTAGAATTGACCTCGAGACATCGGCTGTGTGATTGTTAAGCGCACGTTGGTGACCAACTGGGCGGCTAGTGCTTCTCGACTAGAACGGGGGAACAAATTAGAAGAGACCATGTATGGGCGGGCGAACGAGCAAGAACGAGGAGGATCGGCGGCGCTCGCCGCGGCGTTGCCGGCGAGGGCGGCCGGGAGGCGTGGCGATCGGAAAACGGAACGCTGGGAGGAGGACGTGGCTCGGGTAGCGGCCGACCATGAGGCACCACGGCGGCCGGTGGCGGTGGGGGAGCGGCCGAGTGCGGAGAGGCCGTGAATGGCGACGGCGGCCGGAGGGAGGAGGGAGCGGAATGGGGGTAGCGCAAGCAATAACATGCCACGAGAAACTCACCCCGGTGGTCGACGAAACCGGAGGAGGGCGGAGGCGAGCCGACGGCGTGAGGTGGGGTCGGGCGGCGGTGGCGCACGGTGCCGGCAGCGTACCGGCAGCGATGGCTTCAGCCGACGGTCGGAGGGGATTCGGGGCACCGAGATGTCTCTCCCACCGCAAGGAATTGGGGCGAAATCATCCGAGGAGGCGGCGGCGGCGTTGCGTACGGCCAGAAGGGGAAAGAGGAAAGGAAGAAAGGAATTGGCGCACGGGGAGCAGTGGAGGGGTGCTGGAGGTGAAGGGGAAGCCTAAGCTTCTTATAGCGAAGGAGGGTAGAAGAACTTGTAGGCGACGGGGAGATCGGTGTGCGGCGTAAATAGCTACGGTGGCGCGGCGGAACACGATAGGTCCAGGCGGAGGATGCAACGGGCGCAGGCGGCGCGACATGATGAGGCACAGGTGATGGAGACAGGTCAGGCATAGCGTATAGGGGGGAGGCTTGTGGCGCTGTGCAGTAGGCGGCACAGAGCAAGGAGAAAGAAAAGGGGTGACGCGGAGGATGCTTGGCCACGGAAGAAGCAGGAAGGGGAGAAAAAGAAAGAAAGAGGGAGGCAGGCGCGTTGCGCTAGGGGGGGCCCGCTGGGCAGAGAGAAGAAGTGGGAGAGGAAAAGAGGAGGAGAGAGGAAAATGAGGGGGCCCACATGTAATAGAGAGAAGGAAGAAAAGCAAAGAGAAAGGCTTAGAGTTTGATTTTTTTTTAAGTTTGTACTTTTTTGAACTTCTATTTTCTCTTTAAAATTATGGATCCTAATTTCTGAAATTTTAATTCAAGTCTTTGTTCTATTATCTAAATACAAAATATAATAGTTTTTTTATTTGATGTTCTTATTTTCATACCTTTATTTCCTTTATTGCTACACTCATCATAATATATGTTTAGTATGTTGTATATTTCTTCTTATGCTTGTTTTCGGTCTTTCTTAAACTTCTTCAACTTTTGAAATCTCAACCAAAATTTAGCAAACACCATAAAAATCCAAATTTCAAGAGAATACTTTTGCACAAATAATTCAAAAGCTTCCATTTTCAAAAATTAAATTTTTGGGATGTTACAAACCTACCCCCTTAAATGAATCTCGACCCCGAGATTCCGGTAGAGCAGAAAGAATGGAGGTGGGTTCTATTGGCTAGCAAAGGGGTTTCAGGGTGTTGCTCGACGTATAGTTCCTTAGCTCCATAGAGGGATGAAGATCTGCACAATAAAGGTTAGTACTTGGAGAAGTCAAAAGGGAAGAGAGATACCTCATTTCTCTGGATAGGTCGTAGACTTCCAACTGCTTGCTCTTTGACTTTGTTGTCTTCACGTCATCGTAGAATGGAGTGGTTGCAGCGTCTATTGAACATATGGTTGTTATAGTATTCACATTGATAGATGGGTAGCATTGGTCCGTACCCAAGGGGTAGAAAGTCTTAGGATTGCAGAGGTGACTATGGACATATCTACATAGTGGTCTTTTGTCCTTATCACGGTAAGACTCCCGGTCTTGCAAGTCTTCTTATACTGGTTCGATTAGCTCTGAGTCCAGGTTGTCGCAACTCCAATTATACATCGCATAGTTCTTTGGCATTTCTATCTCATAGTGCTACCCCCCTTAAATAAATGACGATTGTTATTAGCGGTGATTCGATATATGGCCCTCCCAGGTAGGTAAGGAGAGAATGTTAGCGGGGCAGAGTCTCGAATCTTGGTTCTTGTGCCGATGAGGCCTTTAGTTTGGAAAGTTGTGGAGGCTTCACTTATCTTTGATTGCCTTGACTTTAGGTATCTATCACCTTGCTCCGGTAGATTGGACTGGGTTTGTAGCAAATGGGGTAAGAGGGGATAGTAGGAGGTAAGGATAGAATCGCGGAGCTACGGTAATCTAAACCCATCATAACTGTAAAAGAGTACACCCCGGAAACTGGGGTGGCACATGAATCACATTTTTTAAACACTCTCTTCCTGTGACCGCGAAATGTAACGCCCAAGGGCAAGAAGGCAGTGCACAGGGCCAAACAGAAATCTTGCAATAATACAATGTCTATTCGGGTAAACATACATAAGAGGGTGTAGGGTTCGTCTACATAGTCCGCGTAAAACAGGGCCACCTTATCTTCATAAACATCTTCGGTGTTCCTAACCTTAAATTTTTGGAGTAAGGGTACGAGAAGAAGGTCAAATTTTTCCTTTTAATCAATAGACAGAAGAGGGATTGTTTTTAATAATCTGATCAATATCAGCACCCACGCTGGGTTATCATTTCGAATTCGGGGTAAGGGGATTTAGAAGTAAAAATAGCTAAGACAGCATATAGATGAGAGGGAATCATCTAAGAGAGATACGAATGAGCATTATAACTTATACTTTTGGAAATAGTATTTTAAAGAAATATTTCTAATCATGAAACTAACATCCAGCCTAACTAGGTCACGACCTGCAGTCGATATGCTCTGATACCATCCCTGTCAGACCCAGATTTTATAATCCGAAATCTACTGTGTTTAGCTGCACTATTCCCTGGATCAGTAGATAGTGCTCACAGATTACAATTCTGAATATCAAAGTTCATATCATGCGAGCGTAAATGTAATAGTAGACTTACACATGGGCGATTAGGCGAAATCATTAAATTGCAGCAATGGAAGAACGAAGCACACAGTGGGACCTTGAGACATGCCCACAGCACCAAGCGGAGGTTCGCGACCTAGCCCTTGACATGTTCATCTTCTTTACCATCATGTCCAATCGTGTTGCTGAGGCGGAGTGACCTGTACGACCCAACACTGAATGTATCATAGGCCGCAAGGATGGAGGGGGCCAAAGGGCTCTGCGGCATGGTTTCGGCACGTGAGATGCCCTTTACAATGAGAGACTCCTGTAGTAAGGGTGGCCCCCATTTAAGTCCATCTGGCCTGTTAGAAAATTGTAAGGCCCAATAGGATTTATGTAATGACCTGTATACCCTTGTGGGAGACGTATGACTGTGAGGGCAAGGTTGTAATTGTGCTTTATGGAGAAATATATACACGCCCTGTATATGGAGAGGGGGCAAGTATTGTTCATCCATCTTAACCACTTCACTCCTCTCCTACTTTACTGTTTGGTCAGTAGCCATATCCATCTTAACCACTCCACTCCTCTCCTACTTTACTGTTTGGTCAGTAGCCACAATAGCTATAGTTAATGGCTTTTGATTCTAGCATAAGCATTTATGTGACAGAACTTAATGTCGATAAATCGATAAGCCGATTTAAAAAGGTGATGGAGAAATCATTTCTTTTGTTTATTTAGAGAAGCCATAAACTAAAAAGAATAGAGGCTTTGGCTCTATTCTTTTCAGCTTCTAAAAGCTGTTTTTCGGCTTTTCTACAGTAACTAGCTTTTAAACGAAATATCTTTTCAAGATAGGGTCTACTATTTAATTATCGTACATGCTTTACTGACTTCATTTATATCGGTAAAAACTGTATGTGAGTTTCTGTTATTCTGTAATCTCTCATATAAACAGCCCAAAAGCCATAAGCCGCACTAAAAAGAACATCCCTTCATCTCATCCCATCCCTAGGAAAGAAAAAGGCCAGCCTCAGGCCAACAAATCCTAGTCTTGGCAGTGGATTCCATGGCATCGGACGCGGATGCATATATTCATATAGCAATGTATATGTGGATTTGCAAAGTAGTGGAGAAAGGAACAGTGCATAGTTTTTTTTCAAGTAATTTAATTTGGTAACTCCTCGAACTTGGTTTACTGATTGTATGATGCAGTACACTGAGCAAGAGGTATATATTTTTAAAAAACACGTATGATTTGGGAAAATTAGGCACCGCGCGCTTTCAAGAAGAAATGAAAACTCGGATAATGCATGCAGCTGTCCTTACTAATAGACATTTTTCTGTCCATTTCCATCCATCACCCGCAAGCAATCATACACCTTAATAATAGGACCGCACGTGTTTAACTAGTAGAAACTGATTATATTAGTTGAGGCCTTCCCTTCACTTCACTTCACTGCTCTCTCCATGGAGCTCTTCCCTTTCTTCCTGCTGCTGCTCATCGGCGCCACCGCGGCCTCCGGTGAGCCGGAGAGGCGTGAGGAGTTCGACGGCGGGCGGATCCTGGACATCAGCCACTGCTACCGGGAGGACATGCCGGCGTTTGGGTCGGCGGACGGCACCGTCGGTTCCTGCGGCTGGTGCGGTCCATGCGCAACGGCTCCGACATCGCCAACTTCTCCGAGCTCCGGCTCACGGCGCACTCCGGCACGCACGTCGACGCGCCGGGCCACCTCTTCTAGCACTACTACGACGCCGTGCTTAACGGTACCTAGCTACGTTCCTCGCCGTGCTTCTTCTTCATCCTTTATATATACTCTTATTCACTAGCTACCGGCCCTAGCTACGTATTAGGTTAGGTCAGTGGTAGACACACAAGCTCAAGATTGTTGGTTTGGTTGTTGTATGTTCTCTTCTTCATCTTTGATTATTTCATGCGGTGCAATTCACACTTTGATTATTCGTCTATCACACACTTTCTTTTCTTTTTCTCTTATTTTCTACCACAACAATTCTTTCATGCGGTCCTTTTTTTTTATTCAAAATATGCGGCCGAATGAAACTCAATTTCTCCTTTACAACACCCGAAGCAAGAACTCTCAAGTGTGCAAGAAAACTCAATGGAGTAGCCCAAATTAGCAATATCAAAAGCTAGTCTCAAAGATGAATAAAAATAAGTGAAGATCAACAACTAGAGAATAGCTCAAAGATCAATGTGCATGGTTATACGGTGCACAAATATCAGCAAAGATGTATGGCTCAAAGAGCAATATACTAGCAATTGAAATACTAGTAACTACACAAAGTGAGGGCGAAGCTCACGGCCGGATTTTATTCATTCGGTTTCAAGCTTGCAGCCACTCGGACTATGCAAAAGATAATGTAAACTA
Source organism: Dendrocalamus sinicus (assembly GCA_036346575.1). Lineage (NCBI taxonomy): Eukaryota > Viridiplantae > Streptophyta > Magnoliopsida > Poales > Poaceae > Dendrocalamus > Dendrocalamus sinicus. The sequence goes on along the minus strand of JAYEVI010000487.1, from coordinate 125,371 downwards.
TGCGGGTTGGTTTACGTGGAGGGACTGAACTAAATTTGGATTACAGATTGAACCAATTCGGATAAGATCAAATCAACTCAGTTTCAACAATAGATTAATTCGGATCAAGGTACTAGAAATCAACTCACACTACTACAGAAAACCATATTACAGACGGTTCAGAAACGTCATCACAGACAGTTTTCTGAACCGTCTAAATTTATGGGTCAGTGATAATCGAAGGTTATCACAGACGGTTTTTGAACTGTTTGTGGTGTAAATATCACAGACGGTTTGTAACTAAAAACCGTCTATGATTATCACATATCACAGACAGTTTGTAAGTAAAAATCGTCTGTGATTATCAGTCATCACAGACGGTTTTTATTTACAAACCGTCTGTGATATTCTTTTCTACCCCTAAATATGTTTCTGTTTATTGGCTAGCCTCAGGAAATGCTAGCCATACCCTCTGAAATAAGCAGATCAACATGTACATATATACATACAATTCACATCTCAATTCATTTCACAAACATAAAACACCCAATTCACATCTCAATTGTCGACGGAGGCGGCCGGCGAGGGGCTCGAGGGACGGCGACCGGCGGGGGGCTCAGGGGCTCGACAGAGGCGACCGCGAGGGGCTCGGGGGGACGGCGACCGGCGACGGGCTCGATCGGGACTTCGGGAGAGCGACTAAGCCTAATAACTGCATACACGCAAAACCCTAGCGGGGGGTTATATATAAAGGCTTATTACAGACGGTTGGTTCTATTTAAGAACCGTCTGTGATATCAATATCACATACGGTTCTAAACTTAGAACTATCTGTGATAATAAATATCACAGACGGTTCTAAACTGAGAACCATCTGTGATAAGCCTTTGCCCCTGGCTTTAGTTATTAATATAAACACCAACCAGCATTCAATAAGACTTCACACAGTGTATTTCTTTACAACAGCTACCTGGGACTGTTGAAATTCACAAATTCAATAAGACCTCACACATTTTCACATGTACATTAATGCAAATTCACAAATACATCATACATATGCATTGTTGTATACATAAATGCCAATTCACATATACATCACATACATGCATTGTTATATACATAAATGCAAATGCCCACATATATGTCGCACATTCTCATTCCACTTGCTTATTTCCTTTAAAAATTAGCCCTTCATGATGATCAATGCGTACGTAACTAGTTTCGTCACGTTATTCGTCGTCGACCCTTATGCCATTTCCACAAGAAGGTAACTCGTCAAATTGATTGTTTCTTCATCTTGCGGTATGGGTGAGCCCTCGAAGGAACCGGCGGTGATGCATGTAGACGGTTTTGCGTGAGTGTTTCAGCCACACACTCTCGGTGCAATCTAAACAGTGGGTACAAGCTTTGGAAACTTTTGCACTCTGGCCCGATAGGTTAGCAAGGGCAGAATAATCATTTATGGTGCAGAACAATAAGGAGCACAAAGTGAAGTTCTCTCGTTTGTATGCATCCCATACCTGTACCACTTCGTTCCACAGTACTTTTAGATCTTCCACCAACGGTGCTAGGTACACATCAATATCATTCCCAGGTTGCTTTGGCCCTGGATAAGTATTGACAGCAAAATATACTTTCACTTCATACACAACCAAGGAGGAATGTTATAGATGCAGAGAGTTACAGGCCATGTGCTATGTCGGCTGCTCATGCTACTGAACGGATTTATTCCATCTGTACTCAGGCCAAACATTATATTCTTTGGTTCTACACCGAAGTCTGCAAAACTCCTATCGATGTTTCTCCACTAGGCGGAATCAGCAAGGTGTCTTAGCATTCCATTCTTCTTGCGCTCCTCCGAGTGCCAACACAGTAATTTTGCCTCCTTTGGATTTGCAAAAAACTTTTCAAACGGGGAATTATAGGAAAATACCATGCCACCTTAGCAGGAGGTCCTTTCTTCACCTCTGTTCCCTCGCCGTCATCTGATTGATTGTTACGTTTGTATCGGGATGCGTTGCACACCGCACATACATGCATGTTTGCATACTCTTTACGGTAGAGGATGCAGTCGTTCGGACATGCATGTATTCTTTCTACTTCCATTTTCAATGGACAAATAACCTTCTTAGCTTTATACATGGTTTTACTCAACTCATTTCCCTCCGGAAGCATGTCCGCTAAAAGATCTAGTAGCACCGTGAAACTCTTGTCAGACCAACCGTTGCTTGCCTTCAATTTGAACAGTTCAAGCACGGCCGACAACCTCGTGTACTTTGACCTGCAGTACGTGAACAAAGGTTTCTCCGAGTCCTTCATCAAGCCACGGAATTTAACATACTCTCTCTCATCATAATTTTCTTCTACATCGCGAAGCATCTGATCCAGATTGTCATCGTGCAACCTATCCGAATCCAAACAGCAATCGATATCATCCGGCGGCATGTCATTCACTTCACCGGCGATGTCATCCGGCGGTATATCATTCACTTCACCGGCGATTTCATCCGGCGGCATATGATCATTGACTTCGCCGTGACTGGTCCAACATTTATAACCCTTTTTGAAACCCCTCACAATTAAGTGCGCTTCAATTTGCCTCGGTTCTAAACATCTTTAAATTCTCATGATCAAGTGCAAGGAAAGTACATATATTCCACCCCTTATTCAACATATCCTCCTCGGCAGCTCTTGTAAAAGCAGACACACCATTAATGTACTCTTCACTCACACAGTTCGTTGCATACATCCAGCTTCGGTCCTACGTTATGTATATATATAACAACTTAGTATTAAAAATTAAATTAACTAATTATTACTACATATATACCACATGCATTGAGGCTTTGCTAACTTAATTCATATTATACACACAACACAGCTATTTCCCCAGCGATCGCTGAAAGTATATAACCAACAATTTTGGCAAATTTGGCCTCCCACATGACGGGAACTGATCATGTATGGTCAAGTAGATGCAAACCATCTTCAATAACACTCACCAAAACTTATATCAAAATTGTAATGCAAAGAAATATAAATTTCATTACTAACCATATCTAGAGCATCCAGGAACGTATGAATCTTCAAAGTTCAATATCTGCCTCCTCTCACCAAATTACTTGGCCAAAATCGCCTAGCTTGCCTCCTGAGCGAAAGAGTGCAGCACCGGCTAGATCTGGATCGAAATAAAGACAGATGCGGTTCTGACTGGCGCAATAAATGTCTAGCGGCATTATCACAGATGGTTTTTTATTACAAACCATCTGTGATAATTCTAAGATTATCACAGACGGTTTTTAATAAAAAACCGTCTGTGATACTGAAATATCACAGACGGTTCATCGGTAAGAACCATCTGTGATACTCGTTTTCTCCGACGCCTTCAACATAGACGGTGTCCAAATTAAAATCGTCTGTGTTTGTGTCGGTCACAGACGGTTTTGTCAAACTGTCTGTGATTTGGCGTCTAGTATTAGACTTTCTGTAGCAGTGTCGACTATCAAAATTGATACCATTTCATTTTTTAAAGAAGAAGAAGATGGATTCAGACATATTGGTTTTGAGTTTAAAACCGATCCGGTAGCGATGTGATCTTGGCCCAAAACAACATAAACAAGGTTGGTGTTGGACCGAAATGGCGACAGAGGGGGGGTGAATGTCGATCTTAAAAAGGAAACCTTGCCCCCAAAAGTACTAACTCAAATCCTCTCTCCGATAGATATAAAATCTATGAAAAGAAGGACTCTTAAGTTCTCTGAGAGATCTTATAGGACACCCATGCAAAGGAGAGATTAAGACACAAGAGAAACAACATGGAAGACAAACCACAGAAACAAAGCATCAAAAACACAGGAGCTGCAAGGAGGCGGTCTGACCGAAGTGCACTGGGCGGTCAGACCGCACACATGCCGCCGGTCTGACCGCTCCCCTAACGCCAGTCAGACTGCCTTGGCATGAGCGGTCAGACCGCAAGGGTGCGACCGGTCAGACCGCTTTTCCCTGAATCTGTGCAGCAGAGACCCGAGGCAAAGGCTGCAAAACTCTGTCTTTTCATATTTTTGCCAAAATCAAGAAAATGGGAGAAATGCTCCTTTCCTCTTTAGCCCAAGACATCAAAGACTTAATCTAAACATCATAGAAGCTCCAACCATCACACAAAATCAACACAAACTCATGAATTTCAGGATTTAGCCAAGAACTGAAAAACTACAGGGAGCAACACTAAAACTCAAATTGCAATCTAGCCTTTGATCCTTTGGCCATGAAACTTTGAGAAAAGCTAATTAATAGCCCCTGGACTTAAGATACCAAGTTTCATGCCATCTCATGAGGGGAATCAAGATTCTCACCAAAACCCTAGAAATGCAAGGATGAACAGAGGAGTCCAAAAGCCAAAATCTAGAATCAAGAATGGGCTCTTGGGATTTTAACTGATCAAATGATCTTGAGGCATCATCCTAACATAGAGCAACCCATTTTGGCCCTCCTCAGCAAGAAAGAACTCAAAAACAGATCAAGCCTTGAAAGCATCGAAGGCAAAAACCAACAGAGAGCCTGGGACTCAATCAAACTCAAACAAAATCATCTTGGATTGATAATGAGGAAAAGAGATACATGGTTACATAAAGTATCAACTCACATCATCCCTACAATCCCATACATGCTTGAAGAAATCAAGAACTCCTCTCTCTATCTCTCAAGAACACACAGAGAGAAGCTACGAAGGAGACCTACTTCTGCCCTCTCCACCAACTCTCAACTACTAAAGCCTCAAAGCAAACAACCTCTCCAAAGGTTCTTTTGACTAAAGCAAACCCTAACTCTCTCCCAAAACCATTGGAATACATGCAGCCACTCACTCCTATTTATAGCCCTTGGCTAACGGGTCTCCAACCCGTTACGCCCGCCAAATCCAACGGAACCCGCTCCCGCTTGTGCAGCCTCACGAAATTACCAATTCGCCCCTCCTGCACCTTCTAGGAAGCTTCCGCGTCTCTTGTCGTCCAAGCCTCGCAACCACCTCGAGTCTCCGCCGTCTTCGACACCTCCGACCGTTCTGACCTCGACACCGCCTGTGTCTAGTCCGGTCACCTCGTGTCTCGCCATGACTCCGCCTCGACGTCCTGCAGCCATCACAGACAAGAAACACACAAATAGCACCGCTCGACACATATAAGCATAAATGCATTAATGAAACCACATTAAGCATGAGATAGCCCAAACCTGACAAGTCAACATAATATGCATCCTAACCACTTTGACCAGGTTTGACCAAGTCCGACCGAGCCCGATTGTACCACGCATCGTCAAGGTCCGAACCATCCAAATCAAACTCGACTTTCCTAAACCGATGTCAATTACTCATCACACACATGGGATGACCTCCACATGGTCTCTCAGTTGGTCACTACTACAAAAAAAACCGTATTACAGACGGTTCAGAAACGTCATCACAGACGGTTTTGTGAGCCGTCTGAATTTATGGGTCAGTAATGATACGAGGTCATCACAGACGGCTTTCGAACCGTCTGTGGTGTAAATATCACAGATGGTTTTTAATTACAAACTGTCTATGATAATAGAACTAAAAACCGTCTGTGATATATAAATATTACATACGGTTTTTAACTAAAAACTGTCTGTGATTATCAACTAGCATAGACGGTTTTTAACTAAAAATCGTCTGTGCTATTCTCTTCTACCCTTAAATATATTTCTGTTTATTGACTAGTCTCAGGAAATGCTAGCCATGCCCTCTGAAACAAGCAGATCATCAGTACATGTATACATCCAATTCACATCTCAATTCATTTCACAAACATAAAACATCCATTTCGCAAATCAATTAATTGAAATTAAATAAAATATCTATTAACAAATACATAATTACAATCAATGTCAATATTATCCTAACCAAAAATCATTGTACGTTGTGGAACTCTTCATCTGATTTTATGACTCCAGCCCCACAAAAAGTACGTGCACTCTCCTCGAATTCGTGTAAGGTCAGGCTGTTGCAATGCAGTTGTAGGGATGGGTGCAGCCTGTCGATAAAAATATCAATGTGTGTACATATATAACCTGATAAGTATGAAATAATTGTGGGAAGATTGACAAACCTTAGGATTTGTGATCTTCGAGGAATCGAGTAGTAGTTTCATATGGTGGCAAACGTAGAATCCACACGTGTTACCCGGCTGCTGCTGGTGGCACTGTAAAAAATAGAGTGTGTTAATTCAAGAGGCATTACTACCAAATGTTGTATAGGATTAATTAATGTGTACTAGCGAATACCCGAAAATTTTGAACATGTTGCAAGGGCTTGGCCCCTTCCGTCGAGCCACGTGTCTCTGCAACGTACGTGACGAACAACCTTCGTGATTCAAAAAAGTTAGCTTAGTCATTCGGAAGGAAAGAAAGAGTACAATATAGTTATGTATCGAGAAAATGTACTTACCTATCGAGTAATTGGTCGATAACTGTTTAGTCGGTTTTGTTCTTACTTAGGGAATCAAGGTATATTGCCTTGTTCCATTTTGGTATAATTATAATTAAAATCCAATGGAACCCCTGATTGTAGGGCATAAGTACAAATTCCTTATCGTGGTGAGCCAACAGTGTTGTTGAAATATACCTATCGACGAAGGATACATCCTCGTTGATGGTATCCATGACGACCAAGCGTGGGTCCAGGAAATCAATTGGTGATTTGGATTATCTAGCTTCAGTCACCATGTGTCTATATATATACACAGAAAAGCAATAAATTATATATGACATATATCGATATTACATGAATAGAGACTGTGATTGTACACACTTACAGCATCCAGCATCAAACGAGTGAGGCGTCGAGAGCGTTGAGCGTGAAAAGATCAAATAAATCCTCAAAGGTCACCGCAAAGACACAATCATGAACTTCGTGCTGTACATGATCCGATCTGAATTTGATAATGATACCTGAGCACCATTCTCCCTGTGGCTTATTGGCATGTTCCATATACCAAGCGTGTAATCTCTGGCAACTAAGTTCTAGGGTTATGAGGTGCTTTTCTGGGACAATCATCTACTCACCTAGCACGAATTTGCGGGCCAATGGCAGGTACAGGATATCATCATCAGTCTTCTTTGATTTGCCCTCTTGCGCCAAAACCAGTAGGTCGACTTTATGGTAGTTGACTGTAAAGGTAGCACCGGTGCAAGTTGCTTCACCGGGAATAGCACCCATGGACCTGCCACTGGTGCAGGTAACGGTGGTGGAGATAGGTCTTGTGGAGATGACACCAGTGCATATAGCTCTAGTTCGGACTGCCCTTATGGACCTACCACCGGTGAAGAAGCCTCCAGACATACGTCGCTTTTGGGTCACTAAATGAATGTTCCAATGTCTTGCCCTAGAGTCACGGGCTCGTCGTTGGGGGGCTTCGGTAGCGGGATGACCTCAAAATTGGCATGCACACCATCCACATGAACTTTTCCGAAGCCTGGTGCTAAAGGTGTACAATGCACCTGTCACATCCCAAAAATTTGCTTTTTGGAAAATTCAAATTCAAGTTAATTATTTTAAAGTAATTGGATTTTATTTGGCTTTTATTGGATTTTCTGAATTTTTTGGAATTTAAAACCCATTTTAAAAATTAAAAGGTAATTCAAACTATGAAAATTAAATACCAACAGTAGTTGGAAATAATTTTATTCAGTCCAAAATGTCCCCAGAAGCTTCTGTGAATTTTTCTGGAATTTTTGGAGGTATTTTCATATTTTTCTGAGGCCTAAATAATTTTCTAGCCTTTTCTGAAATTAGAAATACAATTTTGAAAAATAAAATTTCCCTCCCTCCAGTAGACGCGTGGACGGCCCAGACCGCCCACGCCGCCACTCGCCTGATCGGGCCGCTTCTCCTCTCGCCGCTAAGCGGCGTGCCGTCAGCGACCCCGCTTCCCTCCTCCCCGCTCGGCGCGTGGCGCCAGGATGCACGCCACGCCATCCCGAGCGTCCATCCGGCCGTTCCTCCCACTTAAGTCGCCCCGCCCGATCGCTTTTGGGTTGCGTGGCGCCATCCGCACCGCACGCCGCTCGCCGATCGCGGCCCGGCTGTCGGGATTCCGTGCGTCTCCGCGCGACGCCGAACTCCTCCTCCTTTCTCTCTCTCTCAAGAAACCGACGACCGATCTTACCCAACTCGCCTCAATCTTCAATTGTTCAGTGATTTGAATTCCCGGGAGATGCGCTCTTATCCCCTAAAGCCGGAGCTCGCGCCGACTCCGACGGCTCATCCTCAATTCAAACCGAACCCGGCCGCGACTTCGCGAGGAATTCCCACGCTCACCCTCCCCGAGCTCTATAAATAGCCCCTCGACCTTCGCCTCTCCCGCACCATCACCCAAAGCTCCCTCCATCTCTCCTCCGGAGCCCGAGACGCCGCGGCGGGTTCTCTCTCCGCAGCCCCGCCCAACTCCGACGAGCTCTCCCCGCCGCCTCGGACCTCCCCGGAGCCCGTAGCCGCCACCTACAGCTTCTCCGAGCATCGGGGAATCTCCTGGGCACCTCGGCCACCTCTTCCCGTCGCCGGAGCGCCGTCGCACCGGAGCACCCGAGCTACCTCCGCTGCTCCCTCGCCGTCGGCCGTCCCGTTCATCCCCGGACCTCGCCAACCACTCCAACCGAACCCCCTTCGCACGTAGATTACAATCTACGCAGCACCCGAGCACGTCCGGCCTTCCCTCGCCGCCGGCGCCGTCGCCTCCGACCATCGCCGCCCGGGCCACCAAGGTACCCTCAAAGGGATTTGCTACCCCATATGGGTAGGCAAAGCCTCCCCTTCCCACGTTAACGTAAATAAGCTCTTAACTCCCTTGTGCGCTGCTCGAGCCCTCGGCTCCGCTACCGGGTTGAGTTTTTCGTTTATTTTCCGCGCCGACAAGTGAGTCCCACCCGTCTGGCGGCGCAAACGCTGTGCGGGCCATCTGCATCATCTGGCCCCACCCGTGCGTCGACAAGATCGACAAGTGGGTCCGGATCGATGGGTCCCACTGCCGATGACTAAAGCAGATGAGACATCGACAGAGGGGTCCCACATGTCGCTGACCGCAAAGGGTCTACTGTTCAGTGGGTCCCACCTGTCGAGCTCTCAGAATTAAAATAAAAGATTAAAATTGAATATTCGATGGGCCCACCTGTCGAAATTTCTTAATTTCTGGATTTATTCAAACTGAAAACTTCAAACAAGCATAACTTTCTCATTTTAACTCCAAATTTAGCCATTCAAATTTCTAAATTCATCTAAAATCATGACCTATCCAACCATGGCCTCCATATGAATTTTGAGTTTGTTTGAATTTTTATTTGAATTTATTTGTTTTGTTGCTTTTCCCTCGTGCGTAGAATCCAACGTTGAAGAAGACCTCTCCACTCCTCAACAAGAAGACCCCGAACCCCTGCAAGAAGGCAAGTCTCCTTTGATCATCTTGAACCCATGATTTGAAATGTTTTCAAATTATTTTAAATTATGTGCATTGCTATTTACATAAAACATTAGTTCTAATCTTTAGGAACTAGTTATTCCAAACTTGCTATGCCCTCCTTTGAGATTGAATGCCATGTACCATTGTAACCCTAGATATTTCCTTTGTCTCATTAATGAGATTATTATAATCATTTGTGATTAATAGACTGGTAGTAAAATGCTTAGTCATGCTATCTAATACTTGGATAATCTTGAAAATGGGAAATTATGATTTATGGAAATACCTTTGTGTTTGTAAATGTAGTGGTAATTGGAGTTGCTACTGATCTTTTAAAATAAAATAAAATGTGAAAGTTGATTTAGATTAGGGTGGATGGTTGGTTTGGCTTGGTGCAGTTAGCACGAGATCTTGTTAAGTGTATGTTCCACCCTAGTCAATTAAGGACCGACGCTTGTGTTTGTCCAGACTGAGCATTAACCGTACAACCACAAGTCTATATGGGTACGACCTAGTGACTAACTTACGATAATCTAGTTTAGGTGCCACCATGGAAAGTGGAGGCCAGGATGGACCGGTTATTCACAAGGAGGGATGTGTTTCTTCAGTACTCATATGGCGCAAGAGGGCTTCGGTTCGGGCGGTTAGCCTACTGCGGTGAAACCTCGTGGGTGGTATCTAGCTAGATTAGAGTAAGGTAAAGCTTTGTGATATTTTATCCGGGTCTCATGCCAAAGGAAGCGTGTTGACTTTTAGGATAATTTATCTCTTGTGGGTAAAGTTGTACAACCTCTGCAGAGTGTAAAACTATTCGAATAGCCGTGCCCACGGTCAAGGGAACAAGGAATGCATTCACATGGTAGGTTTCTGGTTTTGGTTTTAAAATCAAAGTTTTGTATTCCGAGAGTGGAGGAACTCTCGGAAGGGTATCTGGCGGATGGAGCAGAGAGGGTGGAAGTAACCCGCAGATTAACCTTGTTCAAGTTGTTAGTTAGTGTTGGTAGATGGAACCTTCACTAGAGAATTAATGTTACTTTCGTTAAAGCATTTACTTTATTAAATGGATGCCTTCAAAATAATTAGTAGTAATTGAAATTTAAAATGTTGCTTTGTGCAAAAGAACCATATAGCCTTCCTTTGTTAAGCCTTGCATCTATGCATTTTTCCCAAGACTTGCAGAGTACTTTATGTACTCACATGCTACACTTAAAATAAACCTCGTAAGAACATGAAGCTCAAGGAGGTGTTTATGACTCTTCGCTCACTCGTGGTGTGATGGATTCTTCCCGGAGGACTAGGTCGCGCTTCCCCAGTCAACTGCCTGTGGCATATTGATGGGTCTGCTTTGAGTTTTCTTTGCTTCCGCTGTGTTTGGATTGTGCGAGGTCTTGAAACCTCCAATGTAATAATGAGACCTTGTGGTCGTGACTCTAATTATTGTAATAAATGCGTTGTTGGTCATGAATCATTTCGTTTAATCGTGTGCACTAGCCGTGATCCGGGACTAGTGCGGTATTACACAGAGGGTCCGGGTTCGGAAATCCGGGGTCCCGACAGAGGTGGTATCAGAGCCAATTGACTGTAGGACGTGACTTAGTTTAGGAATGGCAAACCTTAAGGACTTATATTTATAAAAAGAGTATATTTAAAACATATAAGCTTCTTTGCTCCTACTCTCTTCCCACTTACTCGTTCTTGCCTCTACATTCCCTTGTTAAAACTTTTTACTAATCTTCTCATTTAATTCAACTTTGTAGATGACCGGTTCAGACTCCGCTGCCCCGTGGGACTACTATTCACATGGAGAGGATGCTGGAGCATTCGCTAGCCTTCTCCGACAATTGATGCAGTGTCTGGAGTACCGTCAGCCGCCCATTTTCAGGGGACGGAAGACGCGGATTCTGGATCGAGACTCCTGGACGATGGAAGTATTCCTGTATGCACGGGAAGGGGAATTCAACTCCCACACATACCCCATCACCCATCCTCGATCCATTGTTTTGACGTCCAAGACGCAGACGCCTCGCCATTGACGAGCCGTGCCATCTCGCACTGAGATGCCGACATCGGTCCCCTTTTGCTTCTTCATCAACCTCGCCAGACAGAGGTATCAGATCCTTTGACATAGCAGGTGACGATCCTCGATCGTCACATCAGTGCAGCTCACCCAGCGATGGACATCACTTACGCTAGAGCTCGGGAGGAGATTGGACAACTCCGAATGCTTCACTTCCACTACCAGCGTCGAACACACTTCGCGCACGCCTTCTCCGAGCTGAGCAACTGAGTTTGAGCCGGACGCCTGTGGCGCACTAACTACACGCCGTCTTCACCTACCGCCGACTACACGCCGTCTTCACCAGTACCAGCTGCCGCACCCAACAACCCGGCACCAGCTCGATTCTCGGGACTCCGCGTCAGGATGACAGCACGCAAGAAGGTGCGACGCCCCAGTCCGCCACCCGTCATCACGCTCAAGAAGCGCAAGCCTTCTCCTTCGCCGCGTTCGATCGCTTCCATCAAAACCATCCCCGTGCTTCACCACTTGTGATTGTTCGTGGCATCATGTAAAGGAGCATGAAGAACTCAAGAAGAACTCAAGAAGAACTCAAGAGGAACCAGAGGAGGACCTCAAGAACGATCTTTCTGAGGATTAGTAGTCTTTAGAGTCAGTAGTACCCAAATAAATGTCCACGTTATTAGAGCGCGTATTTATGTTTTGGTGTGCTAGATGGACTGTACCAAGCCTATGTGCACGTGTGGTACAGCCATTCCTAAACCTAGTTTGATTTTAATAAAGGATTCTTTAGTTGAGTTCTTTGTGTGATTTTAAAGTGTTGGTTTGGGATGTGGTTTAGTCTCCCTAAATTTCTTATCTTTGCTATTTCCTCTTACCTTCTGCTAACCTGGAACCCCTTCAGATGGTGAACACAATGAGCAACCCTGACAACAATCGTGAGGCCAACAATCAGCCAGAGGACAACATTCCGCCACCTCCTGCCCAGGCCCCCAACCTGGAGCAGATGATGGCTATGCAGCTGCAGTTACTTCAAGCTCTCGCCCAGAACCAAGTGCAAGCTCCACAGCACCCCATCAAGCCCCTCCATCTAGGATGGGAGAATTTATGAGGACAAGGCCCCCTACTTTTGCTGGTTCGGTGGATCCGATGGAAGCAGACGACTGGATTAAGGATGTGGGAAGGAAGTTGGTCCTAGCCCAGTGCAATGACAATGAGAAAGTGTCAGATGCGGCTCACCAACTCAAGGGAATCGCCGCTAATCGGTGGGAAAATTTCCACGCCGCCCATCAAAACGCACAAGCTATCACATGGGATGAATTGTGGAGGCTTTTAAGATCGCGCATATTCCTACGGGAATAATGGACATGAAGAAAAGAGAGTTCTACCAATTGCAGCAAGGAAACCTCAGCGTTTCCAATACTGAACAAGTTTACTCGGTTGTATAGGTATGCACCAAGAGATCACCTCGGAAGCAACCAAGACTGGAGGTTCATGCGTGGACTCGACCCCAACCTCAAAGTGCAGCTAGTGTCGAATGATTTTCCAACTTTCCAGACATGGTGAACAAGGCTTTGTACAGAAGATGCTCAACGTCACCGTATGAGAGCCGAAAGAGGAAGTTTCAAGCACAAGCAGGCGCGAGCGATTCTCGATTTCGCCTCAGCCCACCTCGCCCACGTAACCCCGTAACCAAGTGCGCCAAGAACTCCATTCACCGACCTCGCCCAAATAACCAAGTTCCCGGACAGTAATGGTGGCCAACCACGCAGAACCGGACTTCAAGAGCAGGAGTGCAAGGTGTTTCAACCGCAAGAATATGGGTCACTATGCCAAGAATCGTCCCCGTATGGGCTCACCAGACCCCGCTTCGCTTCAACCTGGAACGCCACCAAAGACGAGCCCCAAATGCAGGCCAAGGCCGTGGACACCTCGGACTCCCGAGCTCCACAAGTGGTGAGCAGAGGACATCTCAACCATGTGATCATGGCACTCCGGAAGCACTGACGTAGTTCCGGTAAGTTTCTTGTCAACTCGCACTGTGATCAAGATTATTTGATTCGAGCTTGCATTCTTTGTGTCGAGAGATGTTGCTGAAAAATATAATTGGGATGTGCGAGATTACGTAACCCCATGCTAGTCCAATCCTCGAAAGTAATGAGACTAACACAGCTTGCCCTAATGCAATCGTGGATATTAATGAGTAAGTTCTAGCAAACCTTATTATAATAGACTCCAAGGGTCTAGATGTAATACTTGGTATGGATTGGTTAGCCAAATATAAAGGAAAGATAGATTGCCTTGACGTCTGCATTACTATTACCAACACTAAGGGATTCAAGTAAGGTTTCAGTCAAATTCACATCCCGGAGAGAAGTAAGTTAAACAAATTTTGAAGGAATAACCTTAGAGAGAGTGCTCATAGCATGTGAATACCTGCATGTATTTCTGAAGATTTGCCCTAATGCCACCATAGAGAGATTGAATTTGTTATAAATCTGTACAGAATGCCCCCAATATCCAAGAGACCTTATCGCATGTCTGCAAATGACTTAGCCGAGGTTAAGAAACAGATTGAGGAGTTATTACAAAGGTTTTGTAAGACCAAGCTCGTCACCGGGAGCACCAAGATCGTGTAGTAAAGAAGAAGGACGGTAGTCTTCGTATGTGTGTGGATTATCGATCCTTGAATGATGTGACTATTAAGAACAAATACCCTCTACCCGAATAGATGATCCGTTTGATCGGTTGAAAGGATCAAGTGTCTTCTCTAAGATTGATCTTCGATCGGCTATCACCAATTGAAGATAAGGCCTAAGACATACCAAAGACAAGATTTGCTACCCGTTATGGATTGTATGAGTATACAGTGATGTCTTTTGGTCTAACAAATGCACCATACTTCATGAATCGATGAATAAGGTGTTCATGGAATATTTGGATAAGTTTGTGGTTGTATTTATCGATGATATTCGATATACTCCAAGAATGAGGAAGAACATGCGAGAACATTTGAGGATAGTTTTGGAAAAGCTCAGAGAAAACCAGCTGTATGCCAAGTTTAGTAAGTGTGAGTTTTGGTTGAACAAAGTGGCTTTCTTAAGTCACGTGATTTCTGCCAGGGGAGTGCCAGTAGACCCCGATAAAGTAAACGATGTGCTCGAGTGGACACAACCTAAGTCAGTATCTGAGATCAGAAGTTTCTTGGGTCTGGCTGGTTACTATCGCCGCTTTATTGAAGGATTCTCCAAGCTCGCAAGACCTCTCACTCAGTTGCTAAAGAAGGAGAAGAAGTTTGAATGGAGTAAAGCCTGTGAGGATAGTTTTCAAGAACTAAAGAAAAGGTTGACTTCTGCGCCAGTGTTAACACTTCCAGATATTAGAAGAGACTTCGAAGTTTTCTGTGATGCGTCTAGGCAGGGACTAGGATGTGTGCTGATGCAAGAAGGGAAGGTAGTAGCATATGCTTCCAGGCAGCTACGACCCCATGAAGGAAATTACCCAACCCACGATTTAGAGCTAGCTGCCGTTGTACATGCTCTAAAAATATGGAGGCATTATTTGATTGTAACCGTTGAAATCTATACCGATCACAAAAGTCCAAGTATATATTTACCCACTGATCTTAACATGAGGCAAAGGAGATGGCTTGAGTTAATAAAGGATTATGATGTGGGAATACATTACCATCCGGAAAGGCCAATGTAGTAGCAGATGCATTGAGCGAGAAAGAGTTACCGCAGAAGTCAGGGTCAAGGGACAAGATGCCCGCACTTCAAGCTGCACTTCAGCAACTCAACTTAGAGGTAGTAGAGGAAGGATTCTCGGCTACTCGGAGGTTCAACCAACTCTAGAGGAGATGATCAAGGCAGCTCAAGGAGAGGATAAGTATGTCAAGGAGATTCAAGAAAATATGAAGAAAGGGAAGGCGCCAGATTTATGGAAGATGAGGAGGGTATCATCTGGTTTGGTAAAAGAATTATCGTGCAGAAGAAAGAAATAAAGGACTTAATTTCAAAGAAGCCCATGAGTCCGGATATTCAATTCACCTCGGGAGTACAAAGATGTACCAAGATCTCAAGGAAAGGTATTGGTGGTCAAGTATGAAGAGAGAAATTGCAGAGTATGTAGCTTTATGTGATGTTTGCTGGCAATTAAAGCGAGCATCGAGACCTCCGGCTTCTACAACCTTTGCGATACCCGAGTGGAAATGGGAGGAAATTGGAATGGACTTCATAACAGGATTACCAAGAACAAGATCGGTATGATTCGATTTGGGTTATTGTAGATCGTTTGACGAAAGTCGCCCATTTTATTCCCGTAAAGACCACCTACTCGAGACAGACTCGCTGAGTTGTATATGTCCGTAATCGTGTGTTTGCACGGAGTTCCAAAGAAGATTGTGTCGATCGAGGACTGAATTCACCTCGAGATTTTGGCATAAGTTACATGGACTTTTGGGCACCAATCTAAACTTTAGCACAAGATATCATCCCGCATTGATGGTCGATGAAAGAGTAAATCAAATTTTGGAAGATATGTTGAGGGCTTGTGTACTGCAAACAAGGCTAATTGGGATCGAGTTTGCCCTATGCAGAATTCTCCTATAATAATAGTTACCAATCTAGCTTGCAAATGTCTCCGTCAAGCCCCGTATGGCGAAAATGTAGGACCCCATTGTATTGGAAGGAGACGGAGAAGGACAAGTATTTGGACCAGATGTGTTGAAGCAAGCGAGGAACAAGTTCGTCTAATCCAGATGATTAAAAACAGCTCAAACCGCATAAAAGAGTTATGCGGATAATCGTCAAGAACATTAGAGTTCGCACTGGGATCACGTTTATCCGAAAGTTTCACCTCTCAAGGGAATGCGACGTTTTGGAGTTAGTGGAAAACTTTCCCTAGATTCATTGGACCCTTTCCTATTACGGCAAAAGGGAGAAGTTGCTCACCACCTGAGCTTCCACCTCAATTGTCCAAAGTGCATGATGTGTTCCATGTGTCCCAACCGAGAAATGTCTCCGGTGCGAGGAACAGATGTCACTAGAAGAAGTAAATGTGAATGAGGACCTAACCTATCCAGAGTATCCCGTGAAGATATTGGAAGAAGCAGAGCGTCGAACCCGAAGCAAGGTCATAAAATTTTGTAAAGTGCAATGGAGCGATCATTCGAGTCTGAAGCGACTTGGGAGCGTGAAGATGATTTAAGAGAAGAGTTCCCCGATCTTTTTCCCAGTCCATCCGAATCTCGGGGTCGAGATTCTTTCTAAGGGGGGTAGGTTTGTCACATCCCAAAAATTTGCTTTTTGGAAAATTCAAATTCAAGTTAATTATTTTAAAGTAATTGGATTTTATTTGGCTTTTATTGGATTTTCTGAATTTTTTGGAATTTAAAACCCATTTTAAAAATTCAAAGGTAATTCAAACTATGAAAATTAAATACCAACAGTAGTTGGAAATAATTTTATTCAGTCCAAAATGTCCCCGAAGCTTCGTGAATTTTTTCTGAATTTTGGAGGTATTTTCATATTTTCCGAGGCCTAAATAATTTTCTAGCCTTTTCAAATTAGAAATACAATTTTGAAAAATAAAATTTCCCCTCTCTCTCCAGCCACGCGTGGACGGCCCAGACCGCCCACGCCGCCACTCGGCTCCGATCCAGCCGCTTCTCTCTCCGCCGCTAAGCGGCCGGCCCGTCAGCGACCGCCTTCCTCCCTCCCCTCGGCGCGTGGCGACCCAGATGCACGCCACGCCATCCCGGCGCCCATCCACCGTTCCCTCCCACTTGCGCGCCGCGCCGACCGCCTTTGGGTTGCGTGGCGCCATCCGCACCGCACGCCCGCTCTCGCCGACCACGGGCCCCGCTGGCCGGGCCTGTCGTCTCGCGCGGACGCTGACTCCTCCTCCTTTCTCTCTCCAAGAAACCGGCACCGAATCTTACCCGAACTCGCCTCAATCTTCGATCTGCTCGTGGATTTGAATTCCGGGAGATGCGCTCTTATCCCCTAAAGCCCGGAGCTCCGCGTCGACTCCGACGGCTCATCCCCAATTCAAACCGAACCCCGGCCGCGACTTCGGCGAGGACTTCCCGCTGCCTCACCCCTCCCCGAGCTCTATAAATAGCCCCTCGACCTCCGCCTCTCCCGCACCATCACCCAAAGACTCTCCATCTCTCCTCCGAGCCCCGAGACGCCCAGCAGCGGGTTCTCTCCGCGAGCCCCGCCCAACTCCGACGAGCTCTCCCCGCCGCCTCGGACCTCCCCGGAGCCCGTAGCCGCCACCTACAGCTTCTCCGAGCATCGGGGAATCTCCTGGGCACCTCGGCCACCTCTTCCCGTCGCCGGAGCGCGCCGCACGAGCACCCGAGCTACCTCACGCTTCTCGCCGCGGCCGTCCCCGCTCATCCCTGACCGCCAACCACTCCAACCGAACCCCCTTCGCACGATTACAATCTACGCAGCACCCGAGCACGTCCGCCTTCTCGCCGGCGCGCGCCGCCTCGACTATCGCCGCCGGGCCACCCAAGGTACCCTCAAAGGATTTGCTACCCCATATGGGTAGGCAAAGCCTCCCTTCCCAGTTGCGTGCAAGCGCTCTTAACTCCCGGTGCGCGTTAAGCCTCGGCTCCGCTACTGGGTTGAGTTTTTCGTTTATTTTTCGGCCGACAAGTGGGTCCCACCCATCACGGCAACCGCCTGTGCGGGCCATCACATCCGGGCCCTACCCGTCTCGTACAAGATCCGACAAGTGGGTCCAGATCCCGATGGGTCCCACCGCCGCTGACCAAAGCAGATGAGGACACCGACAGAGGGTCCCACATGTCGCTGACCGCAAAGGGTCTCTGTTCGTGGGTCCCACCTGTCGAGCTCTCGGAATTAAAATAAAAGATTAAAATTGAATATTCCCAGTGGGCCCCACCTGCCAGAAATTTCTTAATTTCTGGATTTATTCAAACTGAAAACTTCAAACAAGCATAACTTTCTCATTTTAACTCCAAATTCAGCCATTCAAATTTCTAAATTCATCTAAAATCATGACCTATCCAACCATGGCCTCCATCTGAATTTTTGAGTTTGTTTGAATTTTTATTTGAATTTATTTGTTTTGTTGCTTTTCCTCGTGCGTAGAATCCAACGTTGAAGAAGACCTCTCCACTCCTCAACAAGAAGACCCCAACCCCGCAAGAAGGCAAGTCTCCTTTGATCATCTTGAACCCATGATTTGAAATGTTTTCAAATTATTTTAAATTATGTGCATTGCTATTTACATAAAACATTAGTTCTAATCTTTAGGAACTAGTTATTCCAAACTTGCTATGCCCTCCTTTGAGATTGAATGCCATGTACCATTGTAACCTAGATATTTCCTTTGTCTCATTAATGAGATTATTATAATCATTTGTGATTAATAGATCGGTAGTAAAATGCTTAGTCATGCTATCTAATACTTGGATAATCTTGAAAATGGGAAATTATGATTTATGGAAATACCTTTGTGTTTGTAAATGTAGTGGTAATTGGAGTTGCTACTGATCTTTTAAAATAAAAATAAAATGTGAAAGTTGATTTAGATTAGGTGGATGGTTGGTTTGGCTTGGTGCGTTAGCACGAGATCTTGTTAAGTGTATGTTTCACCTAGTCAATTAAGGACCGACGCTTGTGTTTGTCCAGTGAGCATTAACCGCATAACCACAAGTCTATATGGGTACGACCTAGGTGACTAACTTACGATAGTCTAGTTTAGGTGCCACCGTGGAAAGTGGAGGCCGTGGATGGGCCGTTATTCACAGTGAGGGACAGGATTTCTTGTACTCATATGGCGCAAGAGGGGCTTGGTTCGGCGGTTAGCCTACTCAGTGAAACCTCGCGGTGGTATCTAGCTAGATTAGAGTAATGTAAAAGCTTTGTGATATTTTATCCGGGTCTCATGCCAAAGGAAGCGTGTTGACTTTTAGGATAATTTATCTCTTGTGGGTAAAGTTGTACAACCTCTGCAGAGTGTAAAACTATTCGAATAGCCGTGCCCACGGTCAAGGGCGGGCAAGGAATGCATTCACATGGTAGGTTTCTGGTTTTGGTTTTAAAATCAAAGTTTTGTATTCCGAGAGTGGAGGAACTCTCGGAAGGGTATCCCGCGGATGGAGCGAGAGAGGGTGGAAGTAACCCATGATATTAACCTTGTTCAAGTTGTTAGTTAGTGTTGGTAGATGGAACCTTCACTAGAGAATTAATGTTACTTTCCGTTAAAGCATTTACTTTATTAAATGGATGCCTTCGAAAATAATTAGTAGTAATTGAAATTTAAAATGTTGCTTTGTGCAAAAGAACCATATAGCCTTCCTTTGTTAAGCCTTGCATCTATGCATTTTTCCCAAGACTTGCAGAGTACTTTATGTACTCACATGCTACACTTAAAATAAACCTCAGAAGAACATGAAGCTCAAGAAGGTGTTTATGACTACTGCTTCGCCTGTGGCTGTGATGGATTCTTCCCGGAGGACTAGGTCGCGCTTCCCCAGTCAACTGCCTGTGGCATATTGATGGGTCTGCTTTGAGTTTTCTTTGCTTCCGCTGTGTTTGGATTGTGCGAGGTCTTGAAACCTCCAATGTAATAATGAGACCTTGTGGTCAGTACTCTAATTATTGTAATAAATGCGTTGTTGGTCATGAATCATTTCTGTTTAACTGTGTGCACTAGCTGTGATCTGGGACTAGTGCGGTATTACACAGAGGGTCCGGGTTCGGAAATCCGGGGTCCCGACAGCACCATGGCCCCGTGAGCAGACGGATATACCTGGCCCCAAGCAGCGCACAAGGGAACAGAGGCATATCTCACTTGGAGCTTGCACTTCGTAGGCTCCAACATAACGATACAAAATTAGCTATTCCAATAAGCCTATCAATGAATCGAGTATTCCAGAGATAATAATAATTATTACCAGGATGTCGTCCACAGGAAATATGGCCTCACTTTCTGTCGTAGGATTGGACACGCAACTACTCCGACGGTTGGGGGTTGGCTAGCACAGGAGTGACGGCAGTGGCCTGCTGATTGTCTGTATATTTCTAATTGCAATAGGGAGCATCTGTCTCATCAGCACATGACAATCATGAGACATCATGCCATTTAACTTCAAATCTTGCATCGAAACAAGTTTCTTCATATTGCCGGAGTAACCAGACGGAACTTTAACACCATGCAAGCACTGGCACAGTTTTGTTTTCTCGGCCTTGGACAGAGTGTAACACGCAGGGGGAAAGGTACGTTCATCCATTATCTATTTTTGTCGGTGCTAACTCAGGCTTGATGTCCATATCAGCCAAGTCAAGCCATGCGTTGACGCCGTCCTTTGTTTTATCACGAATGTTCAGTAAGAGACCAATCAAGCTGTTACATACATTTTTTTCTATGTGCATAACGTCGATGCAGTATCGAACATCTAGGTACTTCTAATAAAGTAAGTCCCAAATATTGATATCTTCTTTCAAATATTCTTCTCATGAGCCCTCAATTTACGTCCCTCTCATGAGGACAATATCTAAATCCTTAACCATATTGTAAGCCTCTTTTCCGCTTAAATGCCTTGGAGCTGAACCGTCCTCCTTCTCCCCGTCAAATTATTTCTTCATCTTGTGGAATGGGTGAGCCCTCCGAAGGAACCGGCGGTGACGCATGTACACGGTTTTGCGTGAGTGTTTCAGTCACACACTCTCGGTACCATCTAAACAGTGAGTACAAGCTTTGGCACCTTTTGTACTCTAGCCCGGCAGGTTAGCAAGAGCATGATAATCATTTATGGTGCAGAACAATAAGGAGCGCAAAGTGAAGTTCTCTCATTTGTATGCATCCCATATCTGTACCCCTTCGTTCCACAGTACTTTTAGATCTTCCACCAACGGTGCTAGGTACACATCAATATCATTCCCAGGTTGTTTTGACCCTTGGATAAGTATCGACAGCAAAATATAATTTCGCTTCATACACAACCAAGGAGGAAGGTTATAGATGCAGAGAGTCACGGGCCAAGTGATATGTAGGCTGCTCATGCTACTGAAAGGATTCATTCAATCTTTACTCAGTCCAAACATTATATTCTTCGGTTCTACACTGCAAAACTCCTATCGATGTTTCTCCACTGGGTGGAATCAGCAAGGTGTCTTAGCATTCCATCCTTCTTAGGCTCCTCCGAGTGCCAATGCAGCAGTTTTGCCTCCTTTGCATTTGCAAAAAACCATTTCAAACGGGGAATTATAGGAAAATACCATACCACCTTAGCAGGAGGTCCTTTCTTTACCTCTGTTCCCTCACCGTCATCTGATTGATTGTTACGTTTGTATCGGGATGCGTTGCACACCGGACATATATGCATGTTTGCATACTCTTTACGGTAGAGGATACAGTCGTTCGGACAAGCATATATTCTTTCTACTTCCATTTTCAATGGACAAAGAATCTTCTTGGCTTTATACGTGGTTTTACTTAACTCATTTCCCTCCAGAAGCATGTCCGCTAAAAGACCTAGCAGCACCATGAAACTCTTATCAAACCAACCGTTGCTTGCCTTCAATTTCAACAGTTCAAGCACGGCCGACAACTTCGTGTACTTTGACCTGCAATACGTGAACAAAGATTTCTCCAAGTCCTCCATCAAGCCACGAAATTTAACATACTCTCTCTCATCATGATTGTCTTCTACATCGTGAAGCATCTGATCCAGATTGTCATCGTGCAACCTATCTGAATCCGAACAACAATTGACATCATCCGACGGCATATCATTCACTTCATCGGCGATGTCATCCGACGGCATATCATTGACTTCGCCATGACTGGTCCAACATGTATAACCCTTTTGGAAACCCCTCCGAATCATGTATGGTCAAGTATGGTCAAGTAGATGCAAACCATCTTTAATAACACTCACCAAAACTTAGATCTAAATTGTAATGCAAAGAAAAATAAATTGCATTAATAACCATATCTAGGGCAATCAGGAATGTATGAATCTTCAAAGCTCTCCTGCCTCCTCCCACCAAATTAACTGGCCTGAAAGCCTCGCCTCCTCTAGGTGCAGCACCGGCTAGATCTGGATCGAAATGAAGATAGATGCGGTTCTTGAGCGGCGCAATAAATATGTAGCCAAATTATCACGAACAGTTTTTAATAAAAACCGTCTGTGATATTCCAGTATCACAGACGGTTCATCGGTAAGAACTATCTGTGATACTTGTTTTTTCCGACACCAACAACATAGACGGTCTCCAAATTAAAACCATCTGTGATAGTGTACATCACAGACGATTTTGTCAAACAGTCTGTGATTTGGCATCTACTAATAGTATTTCTGTAGTAGTGGGTTCTTTTGGTGGAGATCAAGAACAACAAGATTGCAATAGCTTGCTATGGTGCAATATCAAGAATTAGGGTTTTGGCCATTAAGCAAAAGCTAGCAATTACACAAGTTCTAAGCTAGAATAAAACTAGGGTCTCAACTAGTAGGTTGATTCGGTCCTATTTGTCTGAAACCCTAGTTGGTTTTGCACAAGTTGCAGCCAAAGAGGGGGTTTCTAGCTGGGGCATTCCTGGCAGTGGTAGGGGTATGTTGTTGGCATGGCATGCAGCCATGCCACCTACTGCCTCCAACATTTGTGCTTGAACAAGTGCTGTATGAGAGGGGTCGGGTTGAAAACAGATTGGATAGTTTCTGACCGATCCAGACAATTTTCGAATACGGATTATGATGAATACATATTTTCTCTGTTGGATGCGAATACGGATTCGGTAGTTCACCATTCGTTAAATACGAATATGGTTATGGATTATCCGGATATTCAGGGGCCATATATCCACAGCCTATATCCTCTATTTTAGCTCATTCTATTTACAAGATACTTAGTAGTCCATCATAAATTAGCATATATATTAATATATGGAGTTAGAGAAAGAATCTTAGCCTACATGAAGAATTCATAAATGTTCTTCAAGGGTGTTTAGATCAAATAAATTAGTTATATTTTTTATTCATTTTTGTGCATATAATTTAAAGGGTTTTCACGTTCCAAGAAATATTCGTGCCTGTATTTGATTTGATTTGTATTTGCTTTGTATTTATACTCGATATTATTCATATCTGAGATATCCGTATTTATATCCATATCTGAAAGAAAAATATGAAAATAAATATGGTAGGTCCATTATCCTTTCATATTCATCCACCCCCTAGAGAGGGGCCCTAGTTGGGCTACTCCATTGGATGCTCTGGAGTTCGGATGTTAGCTTTGTCTTGCTTAGCGGTTAAGGAAAAATAAAGATGAAGTCTTATGTAAATGGTTTAGACTAGTTTGTGATTTTGTAAGATTTAATTACGGATGTAATTTTCCTTGTTGTTTTAATTATGGATGTGATTAGGAATTTGTGATTGCTTGTGCTGGCCGCATTGTGGCTGCCAAGTGGGGGTTCGGTTGGCTTGAGCAAGGCACAAGGCTATCTGTTGTGGTCGTTAGCTGCTAAATTACTTAATTGCTAAGGAATGGTGTAGGGGCTTTTGTGCAAAAGTGATGTCCTCATTTGTAATTTACTAAATACTATAGGTCAAATGTAAAACTAATTTTGCTCGTGTATCTATTTCAATGGTAGGGGGTGAAAACAGATCGAATGTGGTCGAATATTGCTTATTCCATATCCTATCCTATATTTTTCTCTGATTCGGAGTCGAATACGAATAGTGCTGGATAGAAATACAAATCCGGGTAGTGTTGGTCATAGATACAGAATGAATATGGAGCGGGTGCAAATACGATAATGAATATCTAGTCGGATATTACGTAGAAATACAAAGTGCATATATAGCACATGACACCCACCATGTATTTCTGGAATAATTTTTTGGCAGGGTTCTGGCAGGAAATATTTCAAATGTGGCTCATTTTGCTACCACAACATTGTGAAAGAAAAATATGCAGGTAAGAACCAAATACTCACATAGTCACATGTGCTTCATTTTAATCACATCCAGAAGACTAGAAATGAATCAAATGATCCGCTATGCATAATCGAAGCTGCTCCCCAAACCTCACCCATTAACTCAATTCAATTGGCATTACAGTTTGAGGTCATACAACAATTGCACATCCCAGATATGAGATATATGCTAGTCATACATAAATCAATCATACTCGGATTACCTTCTTGAGTTTTAACCCTAGTGGCGCCAGCCACTCTCCTCCCTCTCGAGTCTCCAAGAGTCTAGGTCCTCCCAACTTCCTGTGACCACTAACCAGGCTCCCAGGTCCCCAAGCGTCTAAGACTTAAGTGCTGATTAATGAATGTTGGGCTTGGCCCTTGCACTTGCACGCACCCTTGTGAGTTTGGCAGTTGGGCTGTGTTGATATCGGCTGATGGGCCGGATATCTGGATGACATAATTCAGTATTATTCGGAAAAATATCGAATATTTTTCGTATCCATCGGATAGTCCGTTCCCGAATCCAATCTCGTATCTGGAATCAACTATCCAAATTTGACTCCGAATTCGACAATTATCCAACATACCCACCCGATTCCGATCCACTTGGATTCGGTGGCTGGTCGATCGGAAAGTATCCAATCCGTTTTCACCCCTACTTAATAGAGTACAGAAATTTATGCAATTGCATAACATGTTCTATGTGTCCATGCGACTAGTATAGCTGATCAAGAATTAGGCACTACTCTAAATGGCTTTATCTTCTGGTTTCTAGGTTTTGGTTTTTTAATTTTGTCTTTTTTTGTGTTTTGGATTTTTTGGATTTTCCTCTTATTTCTATGTATTATCCGTGATGATGTAACTTTTTTAATTTAATTACGCAAAAAACTAACATCAGCTACAGTGCACTTTTAGTTAATTGCCCTAAAAAAGTTAATTTCCGCTATCCAAACCCTGTTGAGCCTTTCAATTTGTTAGTTTTGGTTTGCTAAATTGAATTTGCATCATTTTAGCATTATCTAGTTGCCGGTAAAAAATTCCCCTACCCCAATCCTAATTCCAATTCGGTTGATTTCTCCTTTCTATGCAGCTGCCACCACAAACACCATAACTTTTGATTCCTAGATCCTTTTTAAGTGAAACAACCTCCATTAGATAGATAACTTCCTTATCCATCTGCCCTTAAAATTTCGCTTCATTCCAATAAGACAGTTAAATGATATTTATGGTGATAGTTGACTCAAATTTCTGAATTGAAGGTGCAACACTCGGCACTTGTGACTTTTTTGTGAATTTTTCAGTTGGTTTCTAGAACTTTACCCCAAAACAAAAGTTGTAGAAAAAACAATCTGAAAATAGAGAAAAAAAAGACTCATTAAAACAAAGGCAACTGACAAGAAGTTATGGTCAAAATACCAATGTACTATCCAGAGGATATAAATCTTCAGTTTCCATATTTGGACCAATCCTTGTGTTCTTCAATTCCAATTGCATTCTATTGAATTATTTTGTGTCTATCACTCCTATACTTTATTATACACTTATTTAGTCTTCATCCATCCTTGTTTGATCAGCAATATAGGCTAAGTACTAGATACGAACTATAATTCAATTGTAAGCAATTTCTAAAATTAACTAATTGTTCTTCATTGCTACATATCTAAAGCCTTCCAAGCTAAACCTAGTACTAATCGATATAGGTCTTGACGTACTAGCAATCGCTATACACATCGCTATAGTACTACCATAAGTACATAGGAAGATCTCCGGCACTTTTGTGTGGTTAGCAAATCTTTTTTAGAATTCTTACATGCGTTCTTATGGACTGTTATTGATAACTTTTGACTACAATTTATAGTTTTTGGTTGAAAATAAAGGGTGAGTTCTTTTACACTTATGCTTTAACTTTTGCTTCTGTTGCTATAGTGACTAACTTTTAAACGGTGCATTTTTTCAAGGTAGCATTTACAAATATATTGTAGTAAACACTGTACAGAGTTCAGTTATATCGACCAAAATTGCATGCAACTATTTCCCTCCACGTATTGTCTCTCGCGAATAGCCAGAATTCAAAAACATAAGCCAAAAGCCATACGATATAGCCCAAAGAACCTATCCAAATAGTATTTGCTGAAAGAAGTGTCTTTTAGAATAAGGTAGCGAGCGGTGCAAAATAGTGAGAAAGAAATGCGTGCACATAACAGGACCGAGATGAGTAGAGTGGGTGATACATCCGTGACCCCTTTCCTTATCCTCGGAGCGAGACGGTAATGAAAGGAGTGTAGAAACCACTTCGAGTAACCGGGTGTTTGTATTAAGTTTTGATATTTTAAGCAAAAGTCAAAAACAGAAACCAATACGAATATGTGCCAGTCATCTTGCAACTTTGTGTAGCAACTAACCAAACCATTGCAACACAATTAGCTGTACCATGTCTGAGACGTGGTAACCAACCATACAAAAATTGTCAATGGCAAATATGTAGTGTCACCTTTGTCCTGCTCATTATGTTCTTACATAGAGAGTGCCCTATAAATAAATATGAAGTTTACGGTGCTCGGTGTAAGTTAGGAGTGTTTGTATTAGCTTTTGCTTGAAAAATTTAAAAGTTAGTAAGAATATTTGGCTATTTGAAGTGGTTTCTTTACTTCTCTCGCTTCTGTCCCACTACGAGGATAAGACAGGGATCACAGGGGCATCACACACTCTATTCATCTCGCTCTCGTCTTGCACAGTATCTTCCTCTTGTTTTTTGCGCACTACTTGTTTTCTCTTTCTAAAAGTCATTTTTTTTAACCTCTATTATTTATCTTTAGCTAATATGAGGGATTGGCAAGATGACAGGGTGAAAAGAGTATCAAAGAGAGAGATGCTACGGTGACTCGGCTGAATCAGCACCCAAACCAGTAAGATTGGATGCTCCGAATTTCAAACTTGGTGAAATATATACTCGGTTTGACAGTAGAGGGGGGGGGGGGGGGTAAAAATTAGATAAAATGAGTTAAAAGTGCAGTAGACTAAGAAGCAAGGACATTTTCCAAGCCCTCCTCCCCTTCTTAGCACCCGGGCCGGGCGGCGCTGCTTCTCGCTGTCGCCGCCGCCGTGAAATCTCTCTCCATCCCCACCTCCCTTCACTCCATGACCGCATGAGATGTGCGGCGGCGGTACGCTCCCTCTTCCCCCTCCCCGCCGCCGTCCCCATCCACACCGCCGCCACCGCGTCCCCTTCCCCGGGCGCCGAGCTCGCCGCCGCCGACGCCCTCCACGCCCTCCTCGCCACGCTCCCGCCCTCGCTCCCCGCCCTCCTCCCCTGCCTCTCCCTCCTCTCGCCCCGCCTCACCCCGCACTCCGTCTCCGACGCCCTCCTCTGCCCTGCCCTCCCCGCCGCTTCCCGCCTCCGCCTCTTCCTCTTCTCCTCCCTCTCCCCGCGCCTCCGCTCCCCGCTACTCCACTCCCACGCCGTCTCCATCCTCCTCGCGTCCGCCGACCCCGACGCCGCAATGTTCGACGCCCTCACCGACGCCCGCGCCGCCGGCCTCCCCGCCCCCTCCTCCGCATTCGCGGCCCTCGTCGCTGCGCACGCCTCTGCCGGCCGACACGCGGAGGCCGTCGAGGCGTTCTCCCGGATGGACGAGTTCGAGTGCCACCCCACCGCCTTCGTCTACAACGCCGTCCTCAGGGTCCTCGTCAACAGCGGCGCCATCCTCCTCGCCCTGGCGCTGTATAACGGGATGGTCGGCGCCGGCTGCCGTCCCAACAGGGCCACCTACAATGTGCTCATGGACGGGCTGTGCAAGCGGGGCATGGCGGGGGACGCGCTCAAGATGTTCGACGAAATGCTCGAGAGGGAGATCGTGCCCAACGTGAAGATCTACACGGTCCTGCTCTCATCCCTGTGCAATGCAGGGAGGATTGAAGATGCTGGGCGGCTGATGCGGTCGATGAAGGAGAAAGGGTGCCCGCCGGACGAGGTCACGTACAATGCTTTCTTGAGCGGGCTGTGCAAGGCTGGCAGGGTCGATGAGGCATTTGAGCGTCTGGAGCTGCTCGAAGATGGGGCTTTTGCTCTTGGGTTGAAAGGATATAGCTGTTTGATCGATGGTTTGTTCCAGGCCGGCCGGTTCGATGAGGGCTTTGAGTATTACAAGAAGATGTTGGAGTGCAATGTCTCACCGGACGTTGTCCTGTATACGATAATGATCCGTGGTTGCGCAGAGGCCGGCAGAACCGAGGATGCCTTCTCATTCCTAGATGTGATGAGAGACAAAGGGCTTGTGCCTGACACTTTCTGTTATAATACACTGCTCAAGGCCCTCTGTGATATCGGTAATCTGGATAGAGCTCGCTCATTGAGGTCAGAGATGTTGCAGAATAACATGGTCCTTGACTCCACAACACACACTATCATGGTATGTGGACTGTGCAAGAAAGGACTTGTAGATGAGGCAATGCAGGTTTTTGATGAGATGGGAGAGCTTGGTTGCCATGCGACGGTTATGACATACAATGCACTCATTGACGGATTCTACAGGGTGGGCAGGCTGGAGGAAGCTCGGATGCTTTTCTATAAGATGGAAATGGTGAAGAACCCTTCCTTGTTCCTTCGGCTGACCCTTGGCGCCAACCAGGTGAGGGATAGCAAGAGCCTCCGTAAGCTGGTCGACGATATGTGCCAGTCTGGGCAGGTGCTGAAAGCTTACAGGCTTCTTCAAGGTATAATAGACAGCGGAGTTGTTCCTGATGTTGTCACATATAACACATTGTTAAATGGACTATGTAAGGTGAGGAATCTTGATGGAGCACTAAGGCTCTTCAAAGAGCTCCAACTCAAGGGAATCTCACCTGATGAAATCACTTATGGGACTCTTATTGATGGGCTCTTGAGGGCACACAGAGAAAACAATGCCATGATGTTGTTCCAGAACATATTGCAGAGTGGTGGCTCCCCTAGTTTGTCAATCTACAATAGTATGATGAGATCTCTATGTAGAATGAAGAAATTGTCGCAAGCAATCAACCTCTGGTTGGATTACCTTCCCAAAAAATACAATCTCTCAGTGGAAGATGAAGTAATTGTTAGTGCCCGGACAAAAATTGAAAACGGTTCCCTAGATGAAGCTGTTAGGGAGTTAATCAAGATCGATCAAGAATATGGTTCGGTTAACTCAAACCCTTACACCATTTGGCTTATAGGGCTTTGTCAGGTAAGGCGAATTGATGATGCTCTTAGGATTTTTCATACTCTTGATGAGTTTGGCATTGATGTCACACCAGCATGCTGTGCCCTTCTTATCAATTACCTATGTTGGGGCAGAAATCTAAATGCAGCAGTTGATGTTATGCTGTATACATTGAGTAAACGCTTCATAGTGTCGCAAGCTGTAGGGAACCGTTTACTTAGGAGGCTCTGTATCCGTTACCGAAGGCAGGATGCACAGGCACTAGCATGGAGAATGCATCTTGTAGGATATGATATGGATGTATATCTTCGTGAACCTACAAAAGGTTTGTTATACGGTCAATAGAAATGTCCGTAGTGTTTGTAGAACTACAGAGGTGCCCTCAATTTTTTAGGTAAAACAGCAAAATAGGGCGTGGTTCACTGATTTCTTAGCACTTGCAATGGATTTTGTAACCCATCAATTGAGTTGTAACTTCAATAACGAGGCAATTTTTTGATTTGCAACATATTATACCATCTTGTTTCTTCTGTGCAATTAATGTGCAGTTACTCAGTTGAAGGCTGGGGTTTTGTTGCACTTTAGAAAATTTTACTCTTCTCAGCTGCATCAAGAATGAGATGCATCCTCCTTTAAGCGTTAATGACTTAACGTACAGTTACTCAGTTGAAGGCTGAGATGTAATGCAGAAACTTTGGAAACAACAGGGTTCGTAACATATTTTGAGCATCTTGTAATGCATGTTTGGTCAATTTTGGTACTACCTTTTATTTACTATAGACATTAACTTTTTTTTATTATCCTGCTTGTACCGAACTTGTTAGCATCTTATCATTCTGGAGGTCAAAATGGGCTGGGTAGGATGCTTTGCAGGCAAAACTTGACCAGATGAGGTCATTTACCCAGCTTTCTTATTTTATTAGGACCTGCACGACACTTACAACCAGCCTTCTTATTTCTTCTGTGTTGAATTGTAGTTTCGCTCTGTTGGAAACCACAGCACCATATTTTTACTGAGGAAATCTGAAAGCTGATGGTATGTTCAATCCATTTGCCACGGAGCAAGACATCTAATGTCATTACTACGTAGTTTTATTGTACTGTGGTCTGAAACAATTTAATTACGTAAACTTAAGGAAACAACCTAGCAGAATTTGATTAATTGCAAACCACTGAGTGATTATATGCAATATTAGAGCTTAGTCAAGGCTTTAAAAGTTAGAAGTTTGTTAAATTTCCAGAGGATTTTTCTTGCCTTGATTGTGTTATTTCTATTAATAAGCCATTGGACACTTGTCTACTCATGCTATTTGTGAATGCCCATCACAGCATGAACTTGTGGATAAAGTGCAAACATTGCTGTATTTAACCTTCATAGGGCGTTGGAATGAGATGATGTTCCTTTTTTCCAGCAACCTTTAAACAGAATTGTAATAGAGGATAGAGCATGCAGTATATTAGGCAAACATTCAATTCTTAAGAGTGATATTTGAGATGTTCACTACTTCACTGTGTTAATATTTGCTATGCATATCGAATTACTGATCTCTTATAAAGTAACTGGAGCTAATTGAAATTTTGGGCAATGAGTGTACCCCTGTGCATTGTTTCTCCCATTCCTATGGATGGCTGTAACATAGAAATATTTTAAAACTGAGATGGTTTTTATGCTTCTGTTCTTTGCAGATGAGGGCACTGGCATATCTGAGAATTTTCTTTAGTTTGATTTTGGATTCCAGAAGTTCCACATGGTTAGGCAGGCAGATTATTTACATTCACCATGTTGCTATATTCCAGTTAAGTTCTTCCTTTTAGATGGCAATTTCCTCTGTGTTGCTACATTCACATTCTTAACATGATTTCTACAGTTATTGCTTATTGAAGGATTTCTATATCTGTCCTTGGCTTCATCAGTAATTTGATTTATAATCATATCTTGTTGCACGACGGTATATAGAAATCTGCTTGGTGCATGTTTGTGTAAATTTTGGTTTAGTTCATGTTTGTGTACATTTTGGTTCGTATGTCTTTATTTGGCAGTAGTCTGTTTTGTTACTGCCCTCGGCTAGGCCAAGAATTAAGAGTGAACCATTCTGTACACAGGTAAAGTTGAGCTTTAAATATAATTTTTTATTTTGTTGTTCAGGAAAACTGGAAGGGTCAATTATAGATTCGACTTGATGCTGAATTGGAGGAAATTAGAACAAACAATAACGATACAATGCTGATAACCGGAGTGTCCGTTTCTTCACGACGTAAAAACGGTGATGATAACTTGGATTCGTACAACCTGACGAATCGATGGTGTCAACTACTGTCTCAATATAGCAACTGGCGACAAAAGAATTTGTCCAATCACACGCTTTGATCCTCGTCTACTTGACCATGCAAAAGTAGACGTGGCATTCTTTCTGTAAAACACGAGGATTTATAAGAATAACGGGTTAAGAACGTCCAATTCCCCTCTAGGTTGCATCTACGTGTTAAATCCTAAGAAGAATAAGTGTATAGCTTTCTCTTAAAATAATAGATTGATTCATGGTGCTCTTGGGTTACAAGATGAGACACAAGGTATTTATGACGGCCTTCCCCACATGACGCACACGCTTGGCATTGGATGGGGCCGGCTGAAAGTCCTATTCATCCAGAGCATCCGACTCGAATTCTCTAATTAATCTTCTTGCCTAACCTAATGATCAAGCTAATGAGCCCACTAATTACATGGCCGGAATTAGGAACAGCTTGGTCGAAGTACTTAGCACGCAGACCTCGGCTTGATGTCTTGTGTCGACTGTCTTTATGGGCTTCCATTGTTCTGCCTTGGGTTGATGCCTCTGATGTCTTGGTCATGAGGATGGCATTCGCCACCCATGGGCTTGGACATGGCCACACGGCCTTGCTCCCTGGCCATCTGCATATCATCTCCTCTGTCTCTTTGGCCATGTTTATGCATGCATACATGGATCTCTTCCCCTTAGAATTTGTTGTATGTGTGGTTCCCTTGCTCTACCTTTTCTTTCTCAGCTAAACTGATTGCTTTCATCTGTTGGGCGGCTGGATCAACTAAAAGTCCTTCTAAACATATCTTTACTTTAGTCTTGTACAGATCGAGTATGGGTATGGGTCTGCGTATAATTAAATAAAATAGTAGTAATTATGTATATCTAAGTATAATAATTAAAAACCCAATTAAATTAGAGTTCACTTAACAATATTTAATGATGGTCAATAATTCTTTCCAATCAAATAATATATTTAACTGAAAAGCGTTAAGTATGTCTATATCCACATCAAATGCCAAAGACAAAGAAGCACCCAACAATATAAGAGTATCAAATTAACACTGGGATTGCAGTACAATGAAGAAGCAAAGTATAAAAAAGGCGTTAACTCTTGAACAAAAAAGATAAGCCAAATCAATAGATTAACAAACTGTTGATGGAATGCTAATAGGCTACATGATTTAAGTGAGATATGTGCAATCAAAACCAGATTAGCTGAAAACTGCTCAGATTGTGTTGATTGGGGGCTTGTGCGCTAGTGTTTCAGTCTCATCTGTGGGTTCTGTTTATTTATTTATTTTGACTGGATCGTAGTGACTGAGGCAATAAAGCAGCGTGGAACTATGATTTTTTAGGCTAGTTTGTGTTTTTTATTTGAGCCAAAGAGTACAGGTCTGTCTGGTCTAAACTGTATATGGTTTCGCTTGGTCTAATAATGAAAATATATCTGAGTTGGCTGAAGTCAGTCACATTGATCTATGCATGGGGTTTCCCCCCCCCCCCTAAAATTGCATAGGATTCTCAGCTAAGGGGTACTTGATCGGATTTTTCAGTGCTATTTCTTTCCTTTCTCACCTTAATCCTAGTTTGCATCCAACAGATCGTCTTGATTTGAATTTTTTTGCTTGATTCTTGTACCAGATGTCTGATCACATCTTTTCAAAACTGTAACTGCACCGTTTTTCCATGCCAAAGTTCTTAATCGTAGTATGGAGTACACAAACTAATAAAATATCGGGCCTATTCTTTTTCAGCTTTTAGTTTTTTTACAGTAACTAGCTCTTTAAATGGAGTGTCTTTTCAAGATAGAGTCTACTAGTTAATTGTAGTACATACTGTACCGACTTCATTTATATCAGTAAAAGCCGCATGTGAGTTTTAGTTACTTTGTAAACTCTCACACGAACAGTACAAAACCATAAACCGTGCGAAAAGCCACAAACTGCAGCTAAAAAGAACAGGCCCGATATCAACTGCTTTCGCGTTCTAGCTGGAAACCCCCGGTGGTGACTGGCGAGTAGCTTTAGCCTGTAGGTTCCTGGCAGCCTTCTTATTTCTATGTAGAAATTTATAGGTGCAAACGGCATGGTCTCTTTACCGGTGTCACTGGAACTCGGTTGGGAACTTGTCATAATTGTTTTTTGAAAACCAATTTGAGTTTGCAACTTTGAACACAATATCTGGGATAGGGTTAATGGAAGCTCATCTATCCACATATTGTCGTGCTGCCAATGTTCATCCAGAAATGTTTCAGCGATACTAGTTGTGTGCTGGAGTCGAAAACAAAGAAAGAAAGAACAGATCAGTAATTGTGAAGCTGAGTATTTGCGACCCCACGAATTAGCACGGTTAATACGATGTCAATCAAATATATCAACAATGGCCCTGGGCCAAGTGCATGTCGACCTGGAACGCACTCCATCTGTCGCAAGATGCAAGGTGCCATTTCACCTACAACTGAACAATGTCCATCACTTTCTCTTACGGTATTTTCCGATACAAAGTCCTTTCAATCGAACTTCGTCCTTTCAATCGAACTTCGTCGGAAACGAGGAGTAGCAATCGATAATTAGCAGCAGGTATGCTTGCTTTGCTGCGAGAAGAATGATGTGCTGCTTTTTAAGTATGCTAGGGTTTCAATGGGTCAGTTGGCCTAATCAACCACCCGTTGACCATCACTTTCTTTTTTTGTTTAGCAGAGGTCAACCATGCATGCTCGCTCATCATTCATCGCTAGCTAATCATCGAAAATTAAGGATTTCTCTTTGGTCTCTTTATTTTTTTTTTTACAACCTGGGAATAAAGCCACATGATTGGATCTAGCTTTTGCTATGATGCACTGTACCGTATCAACAAAAGATCATGTGGACAACAGTGTTGTCCAAAAATACATGTGTGTGTGTGTGTGTGTTTTTTTTACAAGTTTGGACCATTATCTTCTATAATATAGTAGCAAGGAACGCCTGCAATTAATGTTATTATTTTCATGTGGATACTTGTGTATTATCTGTTGAGAGGGGGAGAATTAGATTTTCGTTTGCTTTTCGGGACATAGGTTTGGTTTTTAGTTTATGGTTTTTAAATTCTAATTATTTGGGATAGTATCTATTATAATCTACCTATAAATCTTATCTTATAAAAATATACCGTTTAAAAGCTAGTTACTATAATAAAAAGTGATAAGGTAAAATCTAAGCTCGGCAGAACCTACCTTTCCACATACATATTTGGTAGTTACATCTTTGGTAGCATGAGTAGGGAGAGCGAGGGTAGATTGGGAATTTTGAATTGTTTTTTCTCTCTAGCTAAGCTCCCTTAAAAATCATATTTTACTTACTAAAGTGCTTTCTGGCAAATTTATGTGATTTTGTCGTGTCGATCACCGAATCACGGTTTTGCAGTGCGTTTTTGGCGAATGCCATCCATCGAGTGCGATGTTCCGTATGTTGATTTGTGATCTAAATTCTATACATTAGGCCAGTTTCTAGACGGAGCGTAGCGGAGGTCCGTCGCCGGAGGCTTAGGACCGAGCGGCCCATTATCTGAGCCGTGCACCGGGGCGCTGGGGGAGTGCGAAGCGGCCCCGCGTATGAATTCTAGTCGAATTAGGATTTCCACGTTATATATATCTCCGTAAGCCGTTTGAGATATGAGATGAGAGTTGTAAATCCCGGCATTGTAACCTCACCCGATATAGTGAAGATTGTTGTTTGTTGGCGCGTGGTTTCCCTCTCGCATTGAGAGGGTTTTCCACGTTAAATCTCGTGTCTCTCTGCGATTGATCTTGTTTACTTCGTTGTTCCGCACGTCGCGTGTAACACCGTAGGAAAATGTTGCCTTCCGTTTTTTTACCGAGACCTCCGCAGTAAACTTCCATTTTGTAATGTCGTTAAGCTAAACGCATTACAATACACAAAACTGGCAGAGACACAAGCTGTTGTATCCTTATATGAATCCATGATACTGATAAGCCAGTACAGGCTGCGGCAAGGAGTGGGCATATTTCGTTTTGTTCGTTTCCGAGAGTGGTTGGTGCCCATCGCCCAAGCCCCGACACCTTCTGGAGCTTTCTGACGCGCAAAAAGAAGGATACATATATCTTGTTCTTGGACCATCACGGACCGCTGTAGATGCTTTCTCGTTGTTGCACACTGCCGAACAGACTCTACCCTGAAATTTTATAGCAGCAAAAAGGTAAGATTTGTAGCTCAGTTCCATTGGAAAACAACCAGCCCGTAGTTGTTGGGCAGGAAGAAAGAAGGCAGCTTGTATGCATGGTATGCCAATGCATACTCAGCTCGTGATCAGTCATGAGTTCATGGCACTAGTGTCCAACTGTTAGGTTCCTGGAGTTGCTGTGTTATGTGAAACACAGAACAGAATGCTGCGGCTCCTAGTTCGAGATTCAAGCGACAACACATACTACATTTCTACATTTCGAGATTCAAACCGCTTTGATGATGACGAAGGAACGCTACATTTCTAGGTTGGAGCGACAACACATACTTGTGTAGCTCCGCTCTGCTCTGCTCTGCTCTGCCGACCAAGACTCGTTTTGGATCTTTGCTATGATATTGTCAGTACTGATAAATCGCTCCAATATAGTGTTGGTCTTAATTTGTGCAAGTTCTGAGATCGATGCGCACACACCAATTCCTTTCAGAAATTGGACCGAAAAAAAGTCGGATGTTTTCTTCCTAACAATCATCTAAATATTGGACCGTTAGATTAGAAATCCAACAGTCTCTTTTTTTGGAGGGGAGATTTTTCTTTAGAGGGAGATTTTTTTTGAGGGGCCGGGGAGAATTCGTGACCGTTAGATCTCTAATTCAACGGTCACAAATCTGGATGATAGTTAGAAAGAAAATATCCGGATGATGTTCATGAATATCCCGAAAAAAATCACGGTACAAACAAGAAACTAGGAAGATACAAGCATCAAAGAAGAATGTGAGAAATGTGAAGCCTTTTACAAGACAGGGAGGGAAATGCCATCAAAACGTGATTTGCATGCATCACTGAGCAGAGGAGGAAGAAGGCCATGGTATCCTCTCGGTCGCCTGGAGCACGTCCTTCATGGCCGGCCTCTTGTGCGGCGCCATGGCGCAGCAGGCGAAGCCCAGCCTCAGGCAGCTCACCAGCGCCTCCTCCCTGCCTTCCAACTCCCCCCGCAGCGCCGGATCGGCCAGCCGCAACACCTGCCCCTCCTCCGCCGTGGCGGGGCTCCACTGGCAGAGCTCCAGGCTCGTCAGCGCGCGCCCGGCGACCAGCTCCAGCAGCACCATGCCGAACGAGTACACGTCCCACTTGGCGCTCGGCTTCGGGTTCTTCGCTGCCTCCGGCGCCTGGTAGTGCGCCGCCGCGTCGGCGGAGGAGGGCCCCGCGAACGGGCTCGCCCCTCCCGGCCCGGGCGGCGGCGACAGGTCCGGCAGGCTCTTCGCGGACCGCCCCGCCGACGCCGCCGGCTTGAGCCTTTCCCCGCCGCGGACCAGCCTGTCGATGCCCAGGTCGGCAACCAGCGGCTCCATGTCCGCGTCGAGGAGGATGTTGCTCGGCCTCACGTTGCCGTGCACGCACTTCTTGCCGTGGAGGTAGGCGAGGCCTCTTGCCACGCCGCGCGCGATGCGCAGCCGCGCCGTCCACCCGAGGTTGATCGGCGACGAGCCCGGCTTCCCTGCGCGATCGCAGACCAATGAACGTTAACAATGCCATATTGGCATGGGATCAAGCTTGAAGCGGTG
The DNA here is from genome assembly GCA_036346575.1 of Dendrocalamus sinicus. Lineage (NCBI taxonomy): Eukaryota > Viridiplantae > Streptophyta > Magnoliopsida > Poales > Poaceae > Dendrocalamus > Dendrocalamus sinicus. The sequence goes on along the minus strand of JAYEVI010000487.1, from coordinate 87,742 downwards.
CTTACTTTTGAAGGAGACGTTGGCGAGGCTGCCATTGGCGGCGAAGTCGTGGATGAGGAGAATCTCCTCGGGGCCCCAGTAGAAGCCGCGGAGGCGGAGGATGTTGCGGTGCCGGAGCTTGGCGATGGCGCGCATCTGCGCGTCGAACTCGCTGAACCTCCTAACGCCGGCGTCGTCGCTGCCGATCCTGCGCACCGCCAGGACGGCGCCGTCGGCCAGCACGGCCTTGTACACGATGCTGTTGCCCGCCGCGCCGAGGATGTACGCCGAGGCCTTCAGCAGTGTCTCCAGCTCCAGCTCCACGTCGCCGTCCACCGTCACCAGCACCGCGCCGTCTTTGGCCTTCTTGGCCGCCGCCGCCTCGTCCGCCTTCTTGACGCCCTCTTTGGCCGCGAAAGAGGCCGACGTGTCCGTCACCTCCTCCGTGTCGTCGCTGTCGTCGCCGGCCTTCTTCTGCAGGCAGCACGAGAGGCTCCGGCCGACGACGTCCAGCGACTCGTCCGGCTCCGGCTTCTTGAACACGACTCCCATCCTCTGCTTCGCCAGCTCCCGCTGCTGCCTCTTCTTCCTGACCTGGTACACGTAAAAGACCACCACGGAAAGGACGGCGATGCCGGCCACGTCGCCGGTGGCGATTGCGAGAATGGTGGCCAGCCTCATCCTGCCCTGCCCTCCCGACGCCGGCTCTCCGGCAGCGGCGCCGCTTTCATCGCCGGGCAGCGCCTCGGTCGGGTTCTTGGGTATCGCCGCAATGGCAGGCGGCGACTTTGCCGTGCCGTTCGGGGGATCCACGGCGGAGGCGGAAGCAACAGAGCAGAGGCTATCCAGCGGCCTCCCGCACAGTTGGGCGTTGCCCTCGAACGCCGTCGGCCTCTGCACTGCGAACGGCGCCAGCGCCGGGATGGCGCCGGTGAGGTTGTTGTAGGACAGGTCGATGGTGACGTTGGCCGGCAGGCGCGACGCCATCTCTGGCGGTATGGCGCCGGCGAGCCGGTTCGACGAGAGGTTGACGTAGCGCAGCGCGGCCCCCCCGAAGTCGGGCGGGAGTGTGCCGTTGAGCAGGTTGGAGCTCACGTCGAGCACCTGCAGCGCCGGGAACCCGCCGCCGGGGAGCGCGCCGGAGAAGTAGTTGCTTGCCAGCGAAACGGCGGTGAGGTTGGGGAGCAGGGTGAGGTTCCCCGGGATGGCGCCGGAGAGAGCGTTGCCGGCGAGGTTGAGCGTGCGGAGGCTGCGCAGCTGGCCGACCTGCTCGGGCAGCCCCCCCGTGATGCCGTTGCCGGCGAGCGAGAGGACGCGGAGCACCGGCGCGCGCAGCAGCTCGGCGGGGACGGTGCCGTTGAGCGCGTTGCCGGAGAGGTCGAGGTGGCGGAGGTGCTCGACGAGGCCCAGCTCCCCCACGATGGGCCCCACCAGCTGCGCGTTGGGCAGGATGACGCTCACCACCCTGGCCTCCGACGACGACGAGCCGCTCGCCGCGGCAGCAGGAGCAGGGAATGCCATGCAGACGACGCCGTTCCAGGCGCAGGGCGTGTCGTCGGCGTAGTCCCAGCTGGCGAGGAGCCGAGCGGGTCGGCGAGGAGGAGGACTTGAAGGAGAGGAGCAGGACGCCATCCTGGTTGAGCGCCGAGGCGAGCTGGGCGTGGATGCCTAGCACTGCTAGCAGCAGCGGCAATGAGACAGCTGGGAGCAGCACAAGGCGGCGAGCTGCGGCGGCCATGGAGGTGCGGTGGCAGTGGTATGCGGCAGCACCATGGAGATCGGAGGGTATAAGAAGGGTTTTGGCAATGGTGGTGGTGGTTTTGCTTCCTTGGATTGGTTGGGGGTGGTTCACCAAACCTGTACCCAAAGATGAGAGAGTAAGTGTAGTGTAGAGTGGAGTAGCAGTAGTATATCTCACTTCCTCTCCACAGAAAGAGAAGGGGTTGGGGGCTAAAGGCAGGAGGTGAAAGGGAGTGTTCAAGGATGAAATGGATGGATCATCCATGGATATCCATACAATTGTTTCGCTACTATCAAGGTGAGGATGTGTGTGTGCGCGCCCGTGCGTGGGTGGGGGCATGCATGGGAGTAGGGGTGGATAACTAGCTAACTCAGCTCGTTAAGCAAACGGGCAAAAATTAGTGCTCGGCTCAGCTTGGCCAAAAGCTCGAGCCAGCTCGTTAGGCTCAAGAGTTGAGCACCATCATTACTACCAAGTACTAACTACAATACTATCAAGAGATCGGGACACTCACCGATGAGGCGGGCGTGGGGATCAACACTAGTTGGTCTGAGCTGGAGGAGGCGAGTAGAGGCACACGGAGAACTGCAGCCGAAGCAGAGGGGATGGGCGGAGGTGATTTCCCTGGCCGGTAGAGGTGGAGTAGCGAGGCTAAGGCGGATAGCGATGTTTTACCCAACTAGCCGTGAATTTACTGAGCTTTGGTGTCACTAGTCGCTCTCGCTGCCTACGCATGCGATGGCACTAGTTAGTAGCGGCTTGTGTTGTGCTGCGAGAAGTACGTTATGTTCTTTTGGACTTTTGGTTTCTTCAAAAGTTGAAATAAACGGGATGGCTTTTTGAAGCGGATTCTCCAAACGGCTTTCCGAGCCTAAAACCATGTGTGTCATTCATATTAACGTCTTCATCATCCGTTGTCGTCTTAAAAACGCAGATAAAAACCATCAACTGTAGCAAAAAAAGAAGGCCGTAGTCTAGGATTGGCTTTATGGGTGTGGGCTAGAGAATTTAATTTAATCGAGCCTAACGAGTAACTCAAGCTAGTTTGGGCTCATTTGGTTAAGCAAACGAGTAAAAATGCTTGCTCAGCTCAGCTCAGCTCACTTATGGCATGAGCTCAAGCCGAGCTCATTCGCAAGCTTTGTGCTTTTTTTTTTCCACCCTAGGGAGAGGTCTTGGTGAGGTGGTAGCAGGCTGCTGTGGTCCATTGGCACAGAGGGCACATCTTTTTCAGGAAAAATTAAAAATGGATAAAATAGAATTGTTGAATCATTTAAAGGGCGTACATGCACAAAAGTACTCAGTTAATTAATTTGTCCATGAAAAGGCAGAGTCGAGCTGTGATGCGTATGATACTACCGGTACCACTAGCTAGTATCATTACCACGAAAGAATTGACTAAATATAATGTATAATGACATTTCTTCACGACAAAATTAGCACTTTCTTTGACCTTAGATTGTCTCAAAGCTATACATGCAGATCCTTAATAGGGTCTTTAGGGCTCAAAACTTGTCAGTTCGTTAAGGGCCTATTTGGTTGCCTGCATCAGCTCATGCACCTGTATGCGCGTGGCGGTGAGGAGGAAGCTCTCACCGCGTCTGGCTCACCAGCTCCGATTACTTTTGCATCCACTCGTGCAGACGCTCACCCCGATGCAGCCAACCAAACACCATCTCCCTACATGAGCGGATGCGAGCTACCCTGATGCAGGCAACCAAACAGACCCTAAAGGGCTGGTATCCCTCCGTCCCCACTGGTTATTGCAGTAGCATTTTTGTCAAAGATGACAGTAGCAGTAGCATTTTTTGCAGGCTTAGGCGCTTTTCTCTCTCTCTCTCTCTCTAGATATATAGGAAGCTTTTTTTTCATACTACCTTGAGTATATACTTTCACTTCTTATGTACCACTTAAACGAATATTTTATACCTCTTTATCACTTTTGATATACTTAAATACTAAATCTAAGATGCTCTAATATGACTTGGTTGAAAAAGTTTTATGATCCTTTTAATTTTGCTGTATACACTTTTTTTCATTTATAGAAAGAATACATACACAAATTATATTATAAAAAGTAGACTTTGATGAAATTTTTATAGAACTCACTTTTGAGTATCTTATAATCATTATTAGAGTATACTCAAATAGATAAAGAGGTATAACAATACCATTGAAAGGGTATAAGTGGTATATTAAAGATGGTGTAATTACGTCTGGATATATATATATATATATATATATATATATATATATATATATATATATATATATATATATAATATTCTTGCGTGCACATTACATGCCTTGACAACAGAAGGTTCGATGGTTGGGGCCGAATGGCAACGCGGAGAAGAGGCACATGTGAGGCAATAGTGGAATGGGCTTCTGCCCTTGTTTCGGAGCGGATAAAATACATGAGCACATAAATATATGAGCATGAAAGGAAGCCAACAGGCAGGATCGAGGAAGAGGAACAGAAATACCTACTTACTAAAGTATAACTGAGCATGGTTAACAACATTGGCCGAAATTTTGGTAATTTTAGACATTTCGGTCTCTTTCGAAATTATTTTGTAAAACAAAAATTTGAGTTCAAATTCAATTCTTGAGATGAGCTTCACATATGAGAGCAAGTTTTACCATTTTTAAATAATCTATTTTTATTCCGAATTATAGTAATATACCTACGTTTTTTATTTTACAGAAATAACCATATGTCACTCTACAGTTGGGCGACATATGCTAGTCGCCTAATGGTTGGGCAACTAGGCCATGTCGCCGAACGGTTAGACGACTTGGTCCTATAGTCGCTCAACTGTTGGGCAACTACTTGTTGTCAGCTCCTTTTGACCTGATCTCCTCATAGTCTCTCTCACCATTTCTCTCAGAAGAGAATGAGAGGAGCTTGAGAGACGAGAAAAAAAGAGGGAGAAGGAGAGGGGGAGAAGGTCGCGAGAGGAGGATAAGCAGAGAAGCTCGGGAGAGGGAGAGAAGGAGAGGGCGAGAAGGTCGCGAGAGGGGGAGAATTAGAGGAGCTTGGGAGAGGGAGTGAAGGAGAGGAGAGGAGTTCAGGAGAAGGATAGAAGAAGAAGAGAGGAGCTCGTGAGGTTAGACAGAAAGACGAAGGAAGCTCGTTGATAAGGAGAAAAAGTCTTCACATAAAGGTAATAGCTTCATCCGTTCTTATTCTCATCCAAATTGTAGGCAATGTGTCATTGCTTATCTGTTTAGCACATATTTAGTGAATGCATATTATCATATGCTAATATTTGAAGTGAGAAATCAGTCATGTCCAAACCTACAAGATTAAAGTGCAGTACAATATTGGTACCATTTATGAAGGTCCATACGGTGTTCACCTGAGCGGTTTACCGCAAGTCAGTATGGTATATCCGAATGCGAAGAATGCTCTAATTGAAAATATCCTACACTGGCTCACACGCAGCTTCTATTGAACCCCTAGGTGTACAGTGTCATCCTATATGGGCTTTAGAGTCAGTCTGCTATGCACATTCGGTGGGAGTTGAGGAGACTGATGTGCATAGTTGCATGGAAGAGCTTTTTGGAAGGCTACCAGCGACATGGTTACTCGTGCATTTTACTCGTGCAACCATGTCCGAAGGGAGTCATAGGAGGTCTGGTTGCTGGAAGCAGCTCGAGCGCGTAGCGCATAGTTCATCAAGAGGACGTAGTGGGCGATGTTCTGAAGGCAGAACCAGAGTATTGCACACCGCATGCTGAGCCCATCCAACTAATAGATGCAGATGTTGCTAAGGCAGATCAGGAAGATCGCACTACGCAAGCTGAGCCCATTGGACAGGTACACGCAGGGAAATATGTCGATATCATAGTGCGTCAGATGGAGATTGATGACCGAATGGCCTGGGGGAAGGAGGAAGCTTTAGAGAGGATGGCGATGACTCTGCTGATGAGGACGAAGGTCCCATACCGTAGGCATAGAATAGGGTAGATGTTGAGAGTCTTTCTATGCACGACGAGCATGAATCACTGTGGGAGTTATGATACGGAGGTTCGGATTCATGCAATATTTGATGATAAGAGATCACTGTAGGATGCCATCAAGCTGTGGGCCTTGTCCATGCAGCAGACATTTTGGGTCGTAAAATCCAGCTAGGAGTAGTGTACCATAATCTGCGAGCTCAGTAATGTTTTGTCGAAACATTGCAACTTGACATCCACCTTCATAGTCAATCTCATGTATGAAGAGATAGTGAAGAAGAAGGACCTGAAGGCTAAGCACATCATGGTGGCTATAGAGCAAAAACTCAAATACAAGATTAGCTACACCAAGGTGTGGTGTGCGAAGCAGAAGGCTTAGGAAAGGAGGTTCGGTACTTTTGAGGTGGCTTACAACAACCTTCCTTGTATGCTTGAGGTATTGTGGGATAGGAACCTGGGCACATACATTGCTGTAAAAGACAAAGCATCTAGAGGACCGCCAGGTTACATGGTTTTACAGAGGGCCTTCCTAGCCTTCGGTGCCTTCATCGATGCTTTAAGGCACATGTTACCCATGATTTCAGTCAACAGGATGTTTCTAATAGGGAAATACAAGAGGGAGATCATGACAACAATTGGCGTTGATAGCAACAATTAGATTTTGCCCTTGGCTATCACATTCGTTGAAAGTGAGAATTTCGATAGCTGGTTGTGGTTCCTTCGACATCTGAAGGAGGGAATAGTTGGGGCACGTCCTATGTTTATGTAATCTATGATCGCCACCCCAGTACAATCAGATATTTCAGGCAAAGGCATGCAAATGCGACACTTCATGCAGCCAACCCACATACATTGTACTGCTCAAAGATTACAACGTACATGCAGGCCAAGACCAAAAAGGGCCAATTGCACATGATCTTCGTGATGGGCAATATAGAGCATCATTTCAACGTGCTCCTTCGAGATAGAGCCAGATTTAGGACTACTTCTCTCTTGTTTCCCATGAGATGTGCCTTGGAGATCATGTGAATGAACTCAACTGCACATGCAATAAGCCAAAGTTCCTTCATAAGCCATGCTCTCATGTCCTCGCTGCATGTGAGACTATCAACATAGACTAATGGATCAAAATCGGCGACAGAGGGGGGGGGTGAATGTCGTCTTTTTTAAAAACTGCCCCTCGAAAGTATCCACTAAAATGAATCCCCTCTGATAGTTACGAAAACTATGAAGGAGGAATCATATGCTCACTGGAAGAACGAGAGAACAACAAAAGAAACAGGGCATTAAGAGAAGAACTAAAAGTCACTACAGAAACTAGAAAGCATTTGCCAAAAATTCAGGTGGCCGGTCATACCGCAATGGAGATGCCAGTTTGACCGCCTACGCCCCACCGGTCTGACCGCCTAATGAGGCCCGGTCTGATGGATACACATGGCCGGTCTGACCGGATACACATGGCCGGTCTGACCAGCATTGCCTGACCGGTCAGACCGGCGGCAAAAGACCGGTCTGACCGCTAGGTCTGACCGAGGTTGCGCAGGCAGAGCAGAAATTCAGAGAGGGAACTAAAAAAACCTGAATCTTGCAGAATTCAAAAGGAAAATAGAAAATCTTCTGGATTCCTCAGGCCAGGAGGACAAGAACTTAAACTAAATACCATTTAGACCTCAAAAAACATGAGAAATCAAAAGAAGAGCAAGTATACTAGATTTTGACAAAAAGATGCAGACAAGAGCAAAACTTCAGATTTCCCTCTATTCTTTTGACAAAAAGATGTATACGCAAAGCTGGTTGTGGTTCCTTCGACATTAAGCTTCAACAACTCCAATGCTTTATCCATAATCCACTTCCTTTAGTGCAGCTTTGCGTATTCACCAAAATGTCCCTCGTGCACCTTCCGGGAAGCTTCCTTATTCCTTGCCTTCCAAGCCTTGCAAACACCTCGAGTCCTCACCGTCTTCGACACACCTTGACCGTTCTAACCTCGGCACCACCCGTGCCTAGTCCGGTCATCCTGTGTCTCGCCACGACTCCGCTTCGATGTCCTGCAGCCATCACAGATAAGAAACACATCACATAGCACCGCTCGACACATGTAATCATAATTAGCATCAATGAATCGTACTTAAGCATAAATGGCCCAAAAGCTCAAACAGGAAGAAGAATACGCCTCAAGTCCGACTAACCAAACCCGACTGAGCCAAATGCCATCATAGCCACAAACCAAACTCAATCTTTCCAGAAAACTTATCAATTACTCATCACAAGCATGGGGTCGCATCCACATGGTCTCTCATAGACCCATCGAACTTCATGTCGAAGTACCCCATGAAGGAGAGCGTGCTACAGGCGTGGTGCGGTGAGCTAAGAGGCATCAGGGTTGTGGGTAACTTTGCTACATTAGATTTGCATAGAGGGTTTGAATTTTGGATCTTGACCTTTTAAAGGGTAGGAAGTGCCGTTGGCAGAGTGATCGCATTCAAAACGTTATGGATGAAGGGGAAGTTGGAGCGGTGGGTAGACATTGTAGCCGCTGTGGCCAAAAAGGCCACACTACTAGAAGATGCAAGGCGCCTACCGACGAATAGTAACACCGACGTGAAGTGCAGCACCACTTGTTTTATGTGTAGTGGTCTTAAGATTAAAAATGCTATCATGTTGTAATTTTATTTGCAAACTTTAACTTCATTTGTGGTGTCTAATTGTCGTAATTAACAATGCATAATGGCGCTAGCAAGCATGGATTTTGCAAGGGCAAAACAGTCTTTTTGGATCCCTAATGGAAGACGCATAACGGTCAGTACCAGTGACTATAGATAGTTGAAGCTTTTGCGTAGTCTCCGACCAAATAACAGCCTTGCGTAGTGACAATACCAAACGAGATACCTTGCGTAGAGACCCGACCAAATGAGACAGTTTTGCGCAGTGACAAGACCAAATGAGTTAGCCTTGCACAGTGACAAGACCAACACGCAGTCTTGCGCAGTGATAAGACCAAACAGGGTAGCTTTGTGTAGTGACATGGTGCTACGTTGGTCCACAAATCATCTGGCATGCCATTGCCTCGCGGACGCAAATTTGTCCAAACTGAATTTGACTTGTCAAGTGTACGCTGTGTCACCTTAGCCTATAAGTACTACCCTCTCCGTAGTGTGTTTTCCTGCACCATGGCTAGAACACTACATAACTAGTATGGAGAAGCAATGGGAGGAAATCACTCGAATTGCAAGGGCTGCTGCAGCTCGGGACGAACAAGCGTAGCATACTAGGAGGCCACCTCCTTGAAGCGAAGCCCCCTGTACCTCTAACCTTAACCCATACCTCAACGTTTCCAGTGCGCATTCACCACAAGACCCGCCCATGGGGGAGACGCCTCCTTTGCTGGTGCAGGGACGCATGCAAGTCCTTCAAGTCCAAGGGCGCTTGAGCTTGGGCATGCGTTGTTGGGGTTACGGTAACTATGCTTGGGATTATCCCGACTGGTGTTGGGACATGGCCCGCTATCGACAGCTGGTAAGGATGGGTTGCAATATATTCTCCTACCAGTTCTCTTCTATGGCATGCACCAATAGGTTCTCCCCTCTTCTCGTAGTCTCCAGATCCACTACACGCATACATTAAATGGATTGACTGGAAGATCCACCTACATGACTAGTGGACTCTGGACTACGAGGAGTGACATCCCCAGATGGCACGTGAGAGGATGGAGGTGTGACGACGCAGCGAATGTTGAAGTGAGCATATTCAACAGGAGTTGTAAGTTCATCTAGAGGCATACAGGTGAAGGAGCGCGAGGCTCGCGAGGAGGAGCATGAGCTGGCGGCCAAGACTAGGGCGGTCGGCAAGGACTACAACGTCGACCTCGGGAGGAAAGGCAAATGACCACGTTTCACGCAGTAGTTCGGCCCTCTTCATTTATATGTCCCATGTATTTCTAATTCTCTAAAGGCATACATGTACCATCCTTGGTTCATTTGTCTACGTACTATGTAGCCCCCTTGTCAGATCAACTGTCATGTTGTTATTGTTACGCCATTTATCCGAAGTTCTCCTCCGTGTATGAATTCCCTATTGCATTGTAATATCACTTATCTTCCAACTTACGAATCATTGTTAGCTCAATCGTCCTTATAAAATTCTTCAAAAATTTATCATATTAAAACAACATACGACGATCACAAAATGTTATTACGAGTCTAGCCGATTTCGTACCATTCGGAATATACAAAAATCACAAACAGACCAACTGATATTATTAGCTTTTTTATTTTTTTTAAAAGTAACCTACAAACAAGAATTGCTAAATGTATGACCTACAAAAATTACCATTTACTCCCCCACAATTATTTTCATCAGATTAATAAAATAAATATATTATTATTTTAAATTGCCGAACCGTTGAACGACTAAGGCTAAGTCACCCAATCATATTGAGCAACTAGGCACTAGTCACTCAACGGTTGGGCGATATAGGCTAGTCGCCCAACCGTTGGGCAACTTGGCCACGTGTCGCCCAACAGTCGCTCATGTCGTCCAACTATTGAGCGACAGATGGCTATTTCTGTAAAATAAAAAAACGTAAGTATATTTCTGTAATTCAGAATAAAAATAGATTATTTAAAAAAAATTCAACTTTAATCTATATCCAATATCTAGTTCATCTCTTCTTCTCAGAATTCTAAAGTTTCATCAAAAGTCAAATTCAAATTACTGAAAGTTGAACAAAATCCAAACCTAAATTACCAAAATTTTGGTTATTTCGGTAATTTGTTTACCCCTTTGATTTTTTCCCCAACGGAAATTATTAACCCTGCTACTGAGTACTGCCTTGGGGGTGGGCTGAGGAACCTCTACATATTGCAAACTAGTAGTATGCATTGATGAGCTACAATTATACGTATTAGGCAATGTTCTAAGCGTATATATATTAGTAGTAATGTGGTCACACCGTTGTCCAAAGCTTACGTAGTAAGCAGACGCTTGTGCGGCATTATAAGGGTATCTGTAGTGTATGAAAAGAGGAGGTCTTAAGCCACCTTAAGGTCAACCTTATACATTATAGGGGTGACCTTAAGCAGACTTTAAGCAAAAAAAGCTTAAGGCTGGTCCTCAAGCTAAAGACATGGCCATAAGCATTAAAATACAATTTTTCTTTATCTGCCAAGTGGGACCGTCTTAAGACCTCTTAGGTTATATACACTATGGAGTTGGTCTTAAGGTTTAGATGGGACCCACCTTAAGACCCTTTAGGTTATATACACTACAGATACCCTAAGTGCAATAAAAATATTTGTAAAGATAGAAACATATGTATAAAGTATTGTTAAGCACATTGCACATGATTGGCAAATTAAAGAGAACAAGGCGATATTCATCGTTAAAAGAAACATTGGTAAAGGTGTTTTGGCCTAAATTAAGCAAATCAATACAAAGAAAAGGAAAGGAACAAAATTCACATACAACTAAAATATATGTTTCCTTTTATTTGGTCACATGCATGCGTAGCAAAACGGATCCAGAGATCGAGTAGCTACGTACCATTTAGAATAATATGTACAGAAGGGGCAAGTGAGTCACCAGTGGTCCAGAGATATGCCAATGTTCTTTTACTAGCCGTTTTTTTCCCTTAACTTTGTCGCAGACAGCGTGCGGTCGGGTGGTGATGACCGTTAGTCCCGCATCCATGAGGAGAGGAGAGGACCACGAGAATACACCTGCAGGTCATACAGATGATCCGTATATTAGCTATGTGACGTCTCACTCAACATTGAGTATTGCACATCTTCTAACCGACCATGCAAGACAAATCGGTGTTGAGGGCTGCTGTGAGGTGACACGCTTCGGGATCGACCAAATGGATGCCGTTGCCTGTTGCGGTCCTCTCTCTTGGGCTGGCGTAAGGGCTGGCTTGGCTTGCTGCAATTGCCTCATGGTCTGAGGAAAGTGGAGGCTCCTCGTGGATTGCTGCTAGCTACTAGGAATTCAGGCTGCTAGTGCTCCCTTCGTTGTGTTTCAAAGAAGCGACAAGGTGCACTAAGTTTTGGCTAGAGGATTCACCCATAGACTGAAGTGTTGATCCCTACTAAAAAATTAGACCTGGTATTCTGTGACACCGGGTAGGCTACCTTGCTTCCACCCTTGGATGCTGGCGATGGGAAGACGACGCCACGCGATCGGGAAGATGACGCCACTCGATCGGGAAGACAACAGCAAAGATGACCGCATCTCCTGTGACAACAGCCGAGGTGGTGTAGCAACCAAGTCTGGACGCTAACGAGTGGATCTGACGAAAATTGATGTGGTGAAAATGCCAGGCTACAGACCAAACAGTAAAGAAGGGGACTACCTAGAGAGAGCCAACGACAGGAGAGAGTGCTCGTGTATGAAAATAAGTGGATCCCCCTTTCTCATACCTCTCTTGGGGGTTTATATAGATGAATGGGTAGGATGGAAAATTCCCATCCCTACCCCTTGATAATTATAAAAGGTGAGGGTATATTGGTACTTTCCTCTACACGATTGTGCCTATTATATATTGGGTCAGTTGCAAGGTCCAGTCACGGGGGGTTGGGCCATCCCTACAATAGTGTTTGCAATTCATTTTCTCTTTTTAGGGTTAGCTCCAGAAATAAAGTAAGTATAAATTGCAATAATACAGGTGCTCAAATGAAATAAATAGAGAGCTGAAATAGCTAGGGATGGAAACAGATTGGATATGATCGAATAGTCTCAAATACGAATACGAATCCATATTTTTAAAATGAATACGGATTCGAATTCGAATATTCTCAAATACGGATAAGAATATTTTTGAATGTGGATTTTGCTTACCACATTCGTGTTTTCTCGGATACGAATATCGGATAAAATGGATTCCTAGCAGTTTTGCCGATTTTTCACCGGTTTTTGACTGGTTACCGATTTTAAACCGCCTAAATTCAAATTTTGAATTGCAAAATTCGTCTAGGTTTTTCCTGAGTTCTGTAAATGGATCAAATATGAATTGGATATTCTCCAAAATAAATATAGGTACGAATATTCTTGAATACGAATACGAATATTCTCAAATACGGATACGAATTTTCTCGTATACGATTACGAACATTTTCGAATACAGATTTTGTTTACCACATTCGTGTTTTCTTGGATACGAATATCTCGGAGAAAACGAATTATCCGTTAATGGTAGCTTGCATTGTAGTGCGTGATGGCTTCAGCTTATACGGAACTCTCTTTTTTTCTCAAACCACCACCTACGGGAATTTGCACCAGCCATGTGATGCCCTAATGAATTTGTACTTTGATGTGCCTCGCCGTGTAACATCCTAAATTTTCAGGTATTCAAAAGTGTGGAGTTTTTTTAAAAAATTTCTTGCATTTTGCTAGCACTCAAATTTCTTCTGAATTCTTATTGGAAATCTTTTTGAGTTTTGTGGCATACAAATTAATAATAAAAATAAAATACTCCCAAATGCAAATAATAACCCTGTAAATTATAAAAATAGAGAATGTCATTACAGGTCATGAATTCAAAATACCAACGTCTTGATTTCAAATTCAGGTTAGTAAAATGAAAAAAATTAGAATATACCCCTAAATAATTAAACCAAAATACAAGGGCAAAAATTAAATAAAGTGAAAAAAATAGAGAAATATTAGATTTGGTATTGAGATATGTGAACCAAGATTTGAATTAACATTTCCAAAAATTTAAATTAGAAACCCAAATTTTAAGTTTTGGCTTAAAGCTTTCTCTTTCCCCTTCTTCCCTTTCCCTTTTTACCTTCTCTATTACATGTGGGCCATCCTTCTTTTTATCTTCCTCCCTCCTTCCTCCTGTTTTCTTCTCTGCCCGTGGGCCCCCTCCCCATTTTTCCTCCCTGTCTGATGGGACGAACGCCGCAGGCCCTTTCTTTTCTGCTCCCACTGCGCACGGTCTTCTTCCCCGCTTGTCACCCGAGCGCCGCGTCATGCTCCTTTCCCCATCTCCCGTGCGCGCATCGCCAGGCCTATCACCCCACGCCGCGCACTCGCCGCCTCTGCGGATCGCTCCGCTCACATCGCATGCCCCGACCATGCCTCGCAAGCGCACGCCGCCGCCCCGTGGCGCCACGCCGCCGCCGTCTCGTCCCCTCGACATCGACCAACCACCACGGCTATAAGAGCCCTGCCGCCTCCTTTGATCTCCCCTAGCTTCCCCCTTCCTCCCTGGCTCAGCACGAGCTCGGGCGCCAACCCAATGAACCGGCTGCTGCGCCTCACGCCACCCTGGCCGCTCCGGCCATCTCCTCCACAAATCACCCGCGTCACGGCGTGTCTGCACCTCCCCTCTGCCCCCTTGTCAAGTCAATTGAAATTTGGTTCTCGGAGCTCGCGCGCGGCCGTTCTTCTCGAACCCGCCAAAACTGTCGCCGTTTCTTGCCCGCCGGACTTCACCCGATTCCTTCGCCGGTGCACGCCGTGCCACCGCAGCTAATCCCCACTTCACCGAGCTTCCCCTCATCCCAGTTGCGGCGCCATGGTCCTCCCCACGCCGCCGCCAAGCATGTCGCCGGCCTTCCCGGCCTCTCGGCGAGCCAAGCGTGGGGTAAGCATTCTTCGCCTCCCATGCTCATGCGCCTTGAGTTTTGCCCTCCTCACGCCGCCGGCTCCTCGTTCACCTCCGCCCGGCCGCGAGCCCCGCCGCCGGCCCACTTCGTCGCCACCCCGACCAGCGTGCCACCTTCCCTGGGCTCCCCCACCTCCCTACAACCCATTTTGTTGTTCGCCGGCACCTCCCTGGGCGCCCCTCGCCAGCGATGCCGCCACCCATCTCAGGCCGCCCCCTGCTCTGTTTTCGGCCGCTTGCTCCCCTGTGTTGCCCTTGCTCCTGCAATACCCTTTCTACTTTAGCCCCCCATCTTCTAGCCACGAAACACCTGCTGCCCGATTGGTTATCAGCGCATGCGAAAGAAACCAGTAGCCACCCCCCCAGGTCGCGAGTTCGAGCGTCGTCGGCCACACCTTTTTCCTTTTCTTTTCATTTTGGTTTTTATTAGTCCATTTTAATTAAGAAAATCAAAGATAATTTGTGGATAAATTAGAAAAGCCAATAAACTTTATTAGGAGGTAAATAAGATTATTTAAGGTTTGGTATTTGAGTAATTACCACAAATAAAAAGTTAATGTGCCCTTGTTATTTAGTCCCAAAGTCAATTAGTGATTTTATAGGTATCAATAAAAGATGACTATGGTTAATTATCCAAGAATTTATAAAAGACATTAGATATCATGTTTAGCTATAAAAATAATAATAATAAGGACTTGAATTAAAAACTATACAGTCTTTTCTTTAACGCTTAATGGGCACTAAACAACAACTAAAGATACATAAATCAGAAGGGTGTCTTTAGTAGAAATGTCATGTTAGAAAAATATATATGTATATATATATATATATACACACACACACACACATGACGCAACTATAATAAAGTAACCTCTAGGTCATCAGATGATTAAGAGTAATCCACCTAATGTAGCTAGGTAAATAGCAGTCATCACTAGCGTGTCATCGATAAATAAAACTCAACCGTAGGTTTAATCGATATTAATATTAAAGTATAACCTGGTATGGCATGCTCGGTCCTAGATAAATAAGTTTAAATAACAAAAATAATAATGATAATAATAGTAATAATAACAACACTACAATAGTAACAAAAATGTACGTAAAATATTTATGATAACTAACCCGAAGGGTGCATTTAACTAAAATTCATGTTGGCGTGTCTATTAAAATCCCTAGGTCGTTCGTAATTAAGATAATCCCACCACTTGGCATATTAATGAACAAGATAATGTTAGCACAACCTAAAAGCATACATATAGAATTGCTAAAAGTATAAACCGTAAGATTAATTCAATAAACCAGAAATCATATACGTCGTGTGTATAACCCATACCATAATCATTAAAAGCTAACACTAGGCCTAATAATAATTAAGCTTTAGACAAGAGAATAGTGGTGCCATTAATTAAGCCCTAACACTAGGTTTAGTAAATATGTTAAGCATGATTGCATGTAACAAGTTGGTGCCCATATAAACGGATCCTAATTCGAAATAAGATATGTCTAGTGACAACTAAGTGCACATAAAATATCGCATAATAAAATGTTATATACCTAGACTCTAAAATTAATTCGGTAAGCCAAAAATGCACTGAAAAGTAACGCTCAAAAAAATAATACCTACTCATAGGACTATCCTAACTCATGGAACTTCCTTGATAAATATAAAAATAATAAAAGAAACTGTTAATAAAAGATCGAGTCATCGTTTTCCACCACCGGCCTTGCCTCAAGTGACCCAAATCACCCATTAATTCATAATAATGCCAAAGTTGAATTTATTCGGACTTATTTGGATCTTTTGAGTTATTTGCTTTCATTTGGATTCAGTCGTTTGTCGCGCAATTAGAAATCGGAAGTCGTGAAGATTCAGTGGATCCAGCGAGATTAAGCTCGAAGTGAAGATAGAGACCAGAAGCTCAAGAGGAAGCATTGTGTGAGCTCAAGACCGTGGTAAACCGCACCAGGCGAGTCAATACTTTGATCATGTTGAACCTACATTTTTCGCAAATTTACTTTTGTTTAAATTATCAAATTGCAGGTTGTTATTTCATATGCAAATATATGTTTGTTTGAAGATTCTAGTTATACACCCATTAATCGACTTGCTAGTATTATACCTTCTTTGGAAATATTTGAATATCTAAGCTTTGTCACCCTAGCAAAATTATAATGGTAATCTTTCGAAAATAAGTCCATAATTATACGCTATACTTAGTACTGCTTAGATAATCGGGGGGGGGGGGGCACCAACAATGCCCCAAAGCATCACTTTGAATCATGAGAAATTGGTTTGGGCAGTCATGGTGGTAATGACTGGTATATGTTGGTATGAGTATTTTATGTTCCCCCAAAAACCCCAACTTGCTTATTTATTTGTGCGGATGGTTCGAGGGTGTGTGTCGTGGTGCAGTGGAAGCACAAAGTGGATAGTGGTAGAACCGCCCAGATAGTCCTAAGGACCGAATCTTGTGATGACCTCCTAGTGTACAACAAGTACAACCACAAGCTGGCAAAGTGTAGGCAGGGCTAACTAATTTGCATCGACTTAGTAAGGGTTGCGCCGGTGTGACCACGGGCGGGTAGAGGTGGCCACATCCTCCGACGTGACTGCGCAAAGGGGCTTACGGAAGGGTGGTCGTACCCCGAAGGAAGTGGGAACCTTAGCGGACGTAACCCTGCTAGGAAAAATGCATTGTAAAGGTCCTGTGATAGTCTACTCAACCGCATGGCTAATGAATCATGTGGGGCAACGAGTGGATTTATCTCTTGTGGGTAAAGTGTGCAAACTCTGCAGAGTCAAAAACTATTCGAATAGCCGTGCCCACGGTTAAGGGCGGACATGGGAACTTAACTAGATATAGTTCTATTTCAAAAACTTTGTGGGTGGAATTGGTAAAATGGAAAGCAGAGAAAGGCCCTGATTTGTGTTGCCCTGGGTGGCGCCCCAGTGATAAGTTAAGCGGTTATGACGCTGAAGGATTAAGCATATGGTGCAGAGGCCATGTAACGGTGGATGGAATCTGGATCGCTATTATTGCATTCTTTCACACCTTATGTTTCAGTTCAAACTGCTAAGTCTTAGGAGATTTCTATGTATCATATTTCAAAAGCAATTTACGGCAAATAAAACAACCCGAGCCTTCCTTTGATAAGCCATGCATACTATTTAATTGCATCCTGTGTGTTGGCTCGCGAGCACGGTGGTTGTGCTCATATTCGCTTTCCCACAAATCCGAATCGTAAATCGATCACTACGGTTCGACAAAAAACTTTTGGGTCATGGCGAAGAAGATGAAGATGTCAAGAGCTAGGTCGCGAACCTCCGTTGGTCGCCTATGGGCAAGTCCTGAAGGTCCCACTGTGTGCTTCATTCCGCCTTTGCAATTTATTGATTTCACCTAATCGCCCATGAGTAAGTCTATTATTTTAATTACATTTCCGCATGATATGTATTTTGATATTCATTATCAGAATCGTGAGCACTATCTACGATCCAGAATAGTGCGGTAAAATCACAGATGGATTCCGGATTATAAAATGGGGTCCCGACAATGGTCTTGATGCTAGGCACCGCCGCTAAATAACCTTTGCCATTTGTGCGAAACTTAAATCATGTACGTACGTAGCATGATTCTATATATATATATATATATATATATATATATATATATATATATATATATATATATATATATATATATATATATATATATATATATATATATATATATATATATATACACACACACACACACACACACACACACGACCGATCTGTTGTAATATTTTGAGATCTGACTAGTTTTTATCGAGGTGCATGTTAATTGATACTTCAGTGGATTTTACCTACCACGCAAAAGTTCCAAAAATAAATAGAATTTTTTGATGTACACCCATTTTCATGCATAGCAAGCACCCCTCTGAGGCAATAGTGGAGTTGGCTTCTGCCCTTGTCTTGGGAGGGGATCATAAAATACATACAAAACTACACAGCTCGTCAGAAAGGACTTCACTTTGTCGAAGAAGCACATAAATATATGAGCATGAAAGGGAGCCAACAGGCAGGATCGAGCGAGAGGAACAAAAAATACCTGCTACTAAAATATATAACTGAGCATGGATGAAACAGGAGTGAGTTAAAACCTGCTACTAAATTCTACTGATAACAGAGTTTTATTTTTGCTTGGTGACGAATGCATATATTTCAGAACATGCATCTAGATTTTCTGACCAAATACCTTGGTCACTACCAAACGGTTCGGAGAGAGCATTCACGAGTGCTCAAGATCATGCAGCTGCAGTTCAGAGGACTAATGCCAGGGCTGCTGCGACCAGAGGCTCATGCTCGTTCTGTCCCAGCAAAAGACGCTGATGCTTGTAATTATGTACCTGTAAATCTGCGTGCTGCTGCCAACATCACATGTGAGCGACATCTGGTGGTGTT
Source organism: Dendrocalamus sinicus (assembly GCA_036346575.1). Taxonomy (NCBI): domain Eukaryota; kingdom Viridiplantae; phylum Streptophyta; class Magnoliopsida; order Poales; family Poaceae; genus Dendrocalamus; species Dendrocalamus sinicus. The sequence continues at coordinate 68,998 of JAYEVI010000487.1, read as the reverse complement.
TCATTCTGCCTAGGCTGCCCAGTCCTCATGTGAGTGGTGTATAGTTCTCTTGCCAGGCACTTGGATTTGCCTTTCCAATATTGCTATACCAGTAATAACGGTACTAATAGCTAGGATGGTCCGGTCCCCAAGAAACATCTGCTGGCCTTTTGGTTATCAGCCAAAATGGCATCAAGAGTGCTGTAGCCCCTTTTTGCCGTTTCTTGAGCCAGATCAGATACAACAATTAATGCTAATTCTGTTTGTGGGCAGCATTATGTCCCCACAAGCTGTTCTGGATTCAGGACGTTTGACTTGATCCAGATGGTGTTACAACAGAAATTCCTTCGTATTTCTTTATACGTGTATGATATATTTTCTTGTAATATTCCCGTATAATTCCTATATGTTAAGGAAGTGGTCCCTACCTTGGTCCAAATGGCCCACGGCGTTAGATTTCGTTGCATCGGTAGTCGCGCCATCCAGCGCCGCCTAACGATGGCTTCTATTCTATCAACTGCGATCCTATTCTCGGGAAAAAATTCCATTGGACGAACTACAAGTTGGAGTCTTCACTCATGAAGATCATGCTCGATGGTCTTCGTCTTTGGGGATATGCCACTGGTGCTCGACCTTGTCCACCATCGCCGGTTCAATCTCCTTTTAGGCAGCCTACTTCTGCATCTCCTACAGAAGATGATGATGCCAAGAAGGAGGCAGAGCCTGCTGCTGCTCCTGACACAATTGATGAGGCCTTTTAGTATGCGACAGACGCTTTTGAGCGCTGGTATGCTGATGAGGCCCATATTTGAGCCATCCTAGTGGTCAGCATCGACAACTCCATCCAGCCAAGTATTATTGGTCTACATTCCACTCGTCAGATCTGAGAGTACTTGCGCCAGCGATACCAACAGAGCAACGATGCTTAGTTCTTTTCGCTTCAGCGTGAGTTGGAGATGCTTCAGGAGGACTCCTCCGTCGATGACTTCTACCAAGCTTGGGCTAGTTTCTGGCGCCAGCTGGATGAGCTGGCCTCTCTGCTTTGGCAAGAGTGTCATAAAGTTTAGAAAGCATATCATGATCGCCTTCACTTTTATGACTTCGTCGGCTGTCTTCGCCCAGAGTTTGAGCCTGTTAGGGCTCAACTACTGAGCCGCTCACCATGGCTAACTGTCACTGAGACCCTTCTGACGCTTTGCGCTGAGGAGTTTCGCCGCGGTCTAGTGGCATAGTTTGTTTCAACTATGCTTGCTACCCTTTCTGCTTCGACTACAGTTCCTCCTCAGGCGCCTATTTTCACTCCTTTTTTGGCATCAACTGGGGTTCATTACAACTTTTGTAAGAACGTTGGGCATGACTACTAGAGTTGTGTGGTGCAAAAAAAAAGCAAAACAGAGCACATGGGGGTGGACAATCCAAGGGGGGCAGGAGGCCCTTCCTCTACAGGAGGACAGACCAGCACGCCAGGTTCTCTGCGAGGTGACTATTCAGTAGCTTTGTTAGGCTCTTTTTCAACACTCTCTCACAGCTTAGCAGGTTCTGCCAGTCTAGCTCAGACGTCTGCTCTAGATACCTCTTGGGTTCTAGACTCTGGTTCTTCTTTCCACATGATACCAGACTCCACATCTCTCACTTCAATAGGACGTCCTGTTTTTATCTCTATTCAGACAGCTGACAGTACTCCTCTATCTGTTAGCTATTAGGGCACTCTTTTGTCCACTAACTTTTTAGTTTCAAATGTTTTCTATGTTCTCTGGCTAACCATGCAGCTTCTTTCGGTTGGACAACTCACCGATCTCAGCTGTAGAGTTAGTTTTGACTCACTCTTGTTTCGTCTAGGATCGACAGATAGAGATGGAACTTGGGACTAGTCGGCACTGTAGGGATTATCAGGGTCTCTACATCCTCGACCGTCTCCAACTTCTGTCCACCTTTATTGCTCCTATCACCTCTACGTCTACCTCCACCGCCACTGCTACTACCACCTCTGAAGCTTTTGGCAGTGGCATCACTATTTATGTCACTTGCGTGGGTTCCACCTTTTTTTCATTAGTTCATCAAGGTGTTCTTGGATGTGTTACTGTTGACATGATCACATTTTGTGAGGGTTGTAAGCTGGGCAAGCAGCTACTACATTCTTATCATTCTAGTGAGTCCTTATTTTCTCGTCATTTTGATATAGTTTATTCAAATGTATGGAGACTTGCGTCTATTATCTCTAAAGGTGGGCATAAATTCTATGTGATTTTCATTGATGATTATTCTCGTTTTACATGTTTTTTCCCTATGTCTAATCGCGGTCAGTTTCTTGCGATCTATCGTAGCTTTGCAACGATGGTTTGTACTCAGTTTGAGTCTTTTATTCATACTTTTCCCTATGATTCTGTTGGCAAATACTACTCTAGTGCTTTTAGACAGTTTCTTTCTGAGTGTGGCACTATTTACATGTCTTTTTTGTCTTGGTGCTTATGCTCAGAATGGGGTTGCTGAGCACATACATCGTTATCTGATTGAGATTGCTTGTACTCTTCTCCTTCCATCTCATATTCTACCATAGTTCTGGGCTGAGGTTGTTTCTACGGCTACATATCTCATCAATATGCAGCCTTCCACTGCTATTAGTGATGTCAGTCCTATAGAGCATCTCTAGTCTCGAGCCCCCCCAGTACATTCACCTTCGTATTTTTGTCTGCACCTGTTTTGTCCTACTGCAGCCATGTGAGGGCACCAAACTATCGGTTTGGTTAGTTGAGTGTGTGTTTCTTAGTTATAGTTCCGCATATAAGGGTTATCACTGTTATGATCTTTCTGCTCGATGGATTGGGATCTCATGAGACGTTGTCTTTGAAGAATCTTGACCTTTCTTCTATCTAGAGTCAGTTCCTTGTCATATTTTCACCTTTGAGATGATCTTATGGTTGTCACTTTCTAACTCTTCACCCATTTCTCCACTATCACATCATTCCCCTGATCCGTCTCCAATGGTTCTTTCTGTACCCCCACCTCCCGTGCTGCCTCTTGTAACACTGCCTTGTGATTTTCTTGAACATAGAGATAATCAAAGCGTGTGGGTAAAGTTGTACAACATCTGTAGAGTATAAAACTATTCAAATAGCCATGTCTCCGGTTATAGACAATGCTCGATGATTTCACACGAGGGGTAGAATTTTCATGAAACTTGGTTGGGATAACCTTGGGAAGTGAATGGTTAGTTCACTTGTGATTTATTTAATTCCTTTGGTTATTTATTTACTAACGCTTCCTTTAAAATACACTTTTAATCTATTTATTGTATTTACTTTCAATTATTGCTTTCTGCAAAATAACCATTCAGCTATCAATTGATAAGCCTTGCATATTATATTGCATTCTTTGTTACAAACGACTTGCTGAGTACTTTATGTACTCACGACTATACCCATATTTGGTCAGTGGAAGAACCATATCATCAGGAGGTACTTGAAATAGGATACTTCGACGACTTTGCCGATTAGGACTTCGCTCCCCAGTTGATTGGTTGTGGGTATGTTGAATAGCTACTATGCTTATTTGTGTTTTTCACTGCTAGTTTCTTAAGCCCTTCAGGCTATTATTTGTAAGCTTGGCCGTAAGGTCATAACTATGATAATTAATAATATTTGAGTCTTTTCCTTTATTAATCGTGTTTATGGTTGATATTTTATCTATGTTTACACTGTATGCACTAGCGTGATCCTGGACTAGTGCGGTATACACAGAGTTCGGATTTGCATATTCAGGTCTTGATAGAGGTGGTATCTGAGCCATATCAACTGTAGGATGAAGCCCTAGTTAGAGTTGTCGAATTACCAAATTTTCAAAATCTGTTTTCAAAATCAAATCAACCAAATGATTGTCTAGTAATTCTCTATTCTTACCTCATTCTTAGGTCTTACTCTTTGCCTTCCCTGGAATATCGTTTTCAAAACTTAAATTGACTTCTTATCCTCATAGTATCCATAGATGTCTCGAGTCTTCCATAATCAAAGTGAAGGTTGGTGTGGAATTCTTCAAACTTTGCTGTAAAGTTTGGATCAAGAAAGTACCCAATATGTTTAAGGCAAGATTGAAGATTAACATGAAGAGTGGGAGCCATTAGGTTTAAACCCTGTTATAGTTTATAGTATCGTGTAGGTCGTTTTGCTTTTTCTTGCCGTTGTGTGTGATTTAAGCTACAGTTCTACCTTGGCAATATGATGCAGTCATGTCAAGTTTCTTGTTTGTGGAGTTTATTGCTTGATTTATCAGCCTTTTTCAGTTAAGTGTCTATTTAGTTTAGGATTGCCATTAGAGTATCCCCTTGAACGAGTTTATCTCTTACCTTTGCTATTCCCTCTTTCCTTGGTAACCTTGGTGACACCCTGTCAGATGGTTGATACATGGAGTTTAGCTACCTGCAATTAGATGCCTTCAGAACCTGGTAATAGTGCTGTAAATCCTTCAGCTCATGGTCAGCAGGCAACACCAACAGGATTGGATCCAACCATAAGCCTGTTTTTGGCAGCACAGACTCAGCTGATGAACATAATGATGCAAAACATGAACCACATGATGAACCAGCAGAATCAAGAAGCTGTTGCACCTCAGCCAACTCATCCATCGTCGAGATTTACATAATTTATGAGGACTAGATCGGCTACTTATTCTAGTTCATCCGAGCCCTTGGAAGCAGACGATTGGATTCGTTCTGTGGAGAAGAGGTTGAATCTTGCTCAGTGCATAGATCAAGAGAACGTTCTCTACGCCGCTCACCAGCTAGAAGGTGTTGTAGCCGAGTGGTGGGAGAATTATTGTGCTGCTCATGAAGATCAGCAGAACATTACTTGGGCAGAATTCACCATTGCTTTTCATCGTGCCCATATCCTAGATGGAGTGTTGAAATGAAGAGGGAAGAAAAGCAAGGGAACATGTCAGTGAGTGAATATCTCAATAAGTTCACTTAGTTAGTTCGTTATGCTCCGAAGGACGTTGCCGTAGATGATGCACGCCAGAAGCACTTCAAGAGAGAACTTATTCCTGGATTGAAGATTCAGGTTGTGGGCAATGATTATGCCAGTTTCTAAAACATAGTAGATAAGGCCATACTTATTGAAGAAGCATGTCATGAGATGGAAGAGTCTTGTAAGGGGAAGATGATTCACCAATGAGTTTAGTTACAACCCGCACAAAGAGCCAAATTCAACACATACTAGCCAGCCTGTGTACCTCAGCAGGCTGACTTTAGGACTCTAGCTCCAGTGCCTCGTTATGGTATTTCGGGACCACGCCCTGTCAACGTCAGCAATCAGCCTCAAAGGGACACAAGCCCTACAACTTCATCTAATTGTTTCAAGTGCCAAGAGCTAGCTCATTTTGCTCACAAGTATCCACAGAAGTGTCAAGCAATCACGCTGATTCCATTCAACCTTGGGAGTACTCCAGTCAAGACCTTTTCTCCAAGAGTACCTCTGTCAAGACCTTTTCTCCAAGAGCAAGTCGTGGAACACTGTTAGCTCAAGGGAGTCAGATATCTCAAAGTGTCGCAAGAGGAAGCCTGAACAACGTCATCCCCAACGACGCACCTGGTAACTTATTCCTCTAGAGAGCCTGAATCTTAAGGTCAAGATTTCGTTCAAGGGGGCGGTTTGTAACATCATGATTTTCATAGCCTTTTTTTGAAGCTTTTAAAATAAAAATAACCATTTGGATTTTTCTCGAATTAATTAAAGCTTAATCAGACTTTTTAGAAATTAAAAATATTTAATATCAATAAATTAAACTTCCATTAATTGAAAACCTATTTTATTCGGGTTCCTTGTGCTCCATGAAATTTTTCTATATTTTTTTGGGATTTTTTAGATTTATCTGCTATTTTCTAGAGCTCAATTGAATTAAATTTAATTTCTGAAATCCACAAATCCCAGGAAAATTCCAAAAAGGCAATTGGGTTGAAACCCATTAAACCCTCTGGCCCAACCTGCACCCCCATCCGCCATGCCACACGTCGGCAATCAGCCGCCTGCCTTAGCCAACCATCTGATCTTGAGTTTGCCACGCGTTGCGCATTGGCAGGCCCGTGCACTATTCGTCATCTTCGACGCGAACTCTACCGCCGCCGCTCACCTGTGTTCACCGCGGACTTTGAGCCGTGCTCGAGTAGGCCTTCCTCGATGTCCATGCTATAAAATCCATCGCCTCCCTCGTGTTCCGCATCCCTCGCAGTCGAGCGCCATCGCTGTTCTCACCTGTGCCCTCGACGTCCGTGCTGAGCTAAGCGTTGCCATCCCCACCTTCGTCTTCTGCGTCGGTGGTCATCAACTTCGTTGGTGAGGTCGTCATCATCGTCGTATTGCCGTCCGCTCATCCCATCGCCGACTGCTCATCTCGCCACCATCTGTCGAGCCGCCGCTGGTGAGTTCCTGCTTCAACCGAGCCCCGTCTTGCTTGTCCACCACTCTTGTCGTTCAAACCAGCCACATCGTCACCTCGGTTCACCTGCCCACCACTCTGGTTTGAGCGCCAGCCAACGTCAGCCATGACGTCATTCCTCACCCACGCTCGCACGTCTCTTTGGCTTCTCGGTGGACCTAGTCCATGGTGCACTGAGCCACAGACGGCTGGGCCCACAAGTCAGCCGCACTGTTCTATGAGTTGAGTCCACCATAGACTAGTTATTCCATGCACCGAGTCCACATCACAATAGAATTACCGAATTTTTAGCCTTTTTCTTTGTATTTAATTTTTCAAGAGCTCGTTCTTCTCCATCCTAGCTCCATTGTCACCATAGGATGGGTAATTAACTGTGATGCAATACTAGTTATCACATGGGTTGTGTGAGACCATGTGGAGGTCACCCCATGGATATGATGAGTAATTGACACTTAATCTAGAGAGATTGAGTTTGGTTTTTGAGGTTTGAGCAGCTATTAGCTCTCTGTTTGATGGCCTTCGAGTTACTGCTGTAAGTGATCGGCTTTGACTTACTGTTGTGAGTGATCGGAAGGCAGTCTTACGACCATGTGGTTGGAAGGAGCTGTACGACTTTGGTAGTCGTAGCCTGCGGTCGAAGGTCGGGAGCTTCAACAACAGCGGTCGGTGGTCGGGAGTGTTGACCGTTGCGGTCAGTAGTCGTAGGCGATCGAGTGGTGGTCGGCGCTTCGACTTGGTCAGTTGAGGTCTTGCGACTGGTTGGTCGGGTGAAGTCCCTATGACTTGGTGGTCGTAGGAAATTGCTTGGTAGTCGTAGCCTGCGGTTGGTAGCTCCGACCATTGTGGTAGGTGGTCGGTAGCTTCGACCGGTTGAGCGATCGGGTGCACAGGACGAAGTCTGTGCAGTCGGACGCGGTTGGACGAGGTCGGACATGGTCGGATGAAGTCAATACGCGGTCGGTGGTTGTATCAACTTGTAGAGCGGTCGGAGACATTATGCTTTTCATGTGTTGTGCATTCGATCGATCGTAGGGGGTTTACGACCAGGCGTTGTGCTATGATACTTGTTGGTTGTACCGATTGATGGTCTGAATGTTTTGTGCCGTGCTATGTGACGGTTTGCTTGTCTGTGTGGCTGCAGGACTTGAGCTATTTCATGGTGAGGCGTGGGAGGACCGGACTAGGCACGGGAGGTGTTGAGGTCCGAGCAGGTCGAGACGCCAAGATGATCGAGGTCGACTAGGTGGTTGCAAGCCGAGGAACCGGAACCGAAGCTGCCGGAGGTGGACACGACGGGCAACGGCGAGGAGGACCGGGACTAGGCTCAGGGAGGAGTTGAGGTCCGCATACCGATGCAGTGCGTGCGGTCGCAGGCAGCAGAGCGGACCAGACTAAACTCGTAGGAGTCGAGCTCCGGGCGGAGGGAGGCAAGCGGTCGGTGCGGAGGAGGACGAAGCTTCCAGAAGGTGCGGGAATGGCATTTTGGAGAAATGCGCAAAGCCCGCAAGGTGGAAGCGGATTCGCTGAAAAGCTCAAAGCGGTGTGTGCTATCGGGTAAAGCGAGGAGTATGTTGGAGTTAACAGGCAAAGCACTAAATTTGTTGGTGTTACTGGGTAAAGTGAGAGGTAAAACCCGGTGTTAGTTGGGGTTAACGAGTGATCCCCAGTGCGGACTAATGGGTAGATCCATTAGGTCAAGGTTCGCATGTGAGCCTATAAAAGGAGAGGGGAGGCAAGTGTTAGATTTGAGACGGTTGGCCAAGCTGTGGCGGCTGGCGCCTCTCCCTCCCATGGGAGTTTATCTGTGTGAGTGTAGCTCTAGGGTAGAGCGTGTCCTCCCGAGGGGAGTGGATGTTGAAACTTTCATGTATGCAATCATTCATCTCTCTGCCTCTATATGAGTTGTGTTCTTTGTTTATTGCTTGGATGTCTTGATTGCGGTTTCTATGTTCGCTCTCTTTTCTGTGTTCTTGGCTATCTCCTGTTATTGGCCTATTCTTGTTGATTGCTCAATTGCGGTGACATGTGGGATTGTGCCCCAAGCTAACTTGGCTAGCTCGACCCACGAGCGCTTCTAATCAACAACTTTTCTTGAACTTGGTTTTGTGCGCTTTTAATCAAATCGTGAAAAGGTCTCAATTTGATTGATAAGATTTCAATTCAAGATTGGAATAGCTTCTTGAGACCTTAAGCATTGTGCGCACAAAGTTTCTTGGCGCACGAACTCTTAATTGAAAGATATATGAAATCGCTTTTTCGCTTTGCGCTTCCATTTTCCTCTGTTTCTTCTTCGACTAAGTCATTCTCATCGACCACGGCGAAGAAGCTTTGATAGCCTTGTTATTTCTTAGCCAGAGGATGTTATCTTGCACTGTTTAAAGTCTCATGACCAATCGATTCGTGAATCAAAAGATATTCGGAAAATTGAATCTTGCGGTCGAGCGCTTCACTGGCCTCCTCTGTTTTGTTTACGATCACGTTCTGTTGGGCCGCCTCTCTTTTCGACCGGTGAAGACTTAGATCGCTTGCTTTCTTTTGCGCTGGTTTCCGAGTGCTTGATAGTCGTAGATCTCGTGGTCGTGTGCCCCCACGGTCTCATGAGGTGTCTGCGACCGCAGTCGGCTTCTAGTGCTAGTCGGTCTTCGACCACGTTGATCATACGACCATGCTATTGGCTTACGACCACGTCAGTTCTGACCACACTCATCTTTCGATCTCGTCGGTCTTGATTTGGTGGTTATCGACTACAATGAATTCTGTTTGATAGTCGATTTCCTACCAAGTTGCTTTTCGGTCGAGCGATCGAAGTTACGACCATGGTGTAAGCTTCGATCACGTTGTCAGGTTTTCAGTTCTGGTAGTCGTGCGTCTTCTCTGGTATCTCTAGCCATTTACGACCACACTTGCTTTCTATCGCTTCATGATCTTAAGTTGTGTGGTCGCTCGACTTCTATGCAATATCTTGTCGCTCGCAATTGCACGGACATTTTCTACAGTGGTATCGACCAGACAATGGTCTTTGACCACGTAGTCTGAGAGCAAGTCGAACGCTTTGATTAGCCGTGGTCGGAAGTCTGCAGTCAGGTCTTCGACCATGTCTGGAAGTCGGTAGCGTTCGACCACGTTATCGCAAGATGCAATCGAAGTCGAAAGCGGGTTATCGACCACGTTGGTTACGACCACGTCGGTTTCCGACCACGAGTCGCCGACCACGTAGTCGGTTTTGACCACGTTGTCGGTTTTGACCACGTAGTCGGTTTTCGACCACGAGTCCGCTTTGACCACGGTGTCCGCCGACCTCGATGTCGGTTTCGACCGGTGGTCGGCCGACCACATTGTCCGCCTCGACTACGCTTATCTCAGAATAACCACGGTGTATCTCTCACGAGTGGTCGATACGACCATGTTGTGCATCCGCCGAGTGGTCATAATTCGACCACACAGTACTCTGAACCGGTCGTACGTGATTTGTATTCCTCTGTTTTCTAGTAGACCTTATGTCCTAATATTCATAGCTTTGTAGCTATTGGAGAAAAAGAATTATGTGAATATTTGGAGAAAAGAAATCTTTAGGCACAATTCACCCCCCTCTGTTGCCTTATCCAGTCCTACAAGTTGTACGTTTAGTATATTAGCCATGCTTATAATTATGTTGGGTTAATCATTACATGTGATTAATTAATTAATCTTGACTTAATAAGATATTGAATTGTGGTGTAGCCATAGTTATAAAATTTGTGTGCCATAACATTAGTGTGTCATTGGTGTCGGTTATACAAAATTGGTTTTCATTTAGGTAAGTGATCGTACAGTAAAGGGGGAAGTGTGGTTAGCACTTCGAGGGATATAGATGACTTGTCTGGGTAAATATCTAAAAACTTAACTTTGTGCATTATTGATCTGAACCTTACCGTGCAACCACATGTCTTGCATGGGATAGACCTGGCTGATTAATTTGTGATATTTCAATTTCAATTTCGTCATTGTGATGAACATGAATGCTGATTTCTATGAAGCGCAAGAGGGGACTGGATTGCGAAACCTTAGCGGGCGGAATTGAGTTTGGGGTTGAGCATTGTAAAGGCCTTGTTTTTTTTTATTTTCTTGAACATGGAGATAATCACATAGTGTGTGTAAAGTTGTACAATTTGTGCAGAGTGTAAAACTATTTGAATAGCCGTGTCCCAAGTTATGTACAATGTTTTCACACAAGGTGTAGAGTTTTCATGAAACTTGGTTGGGATAGCCTTGGAAAATGGTTTATTTAATTCCTTTGGTTATCTACTTACTATCACTTCCTTTAAAGTTCGCTTTCAATCTATTTATTGTATTACTTTCAATTATTGCTTTTTGCAAAATAACCATTCAACTATCAATTAATAAGCCTTGAATACTATATTGCATTCTTTGTTACAAATGATTTGTTGAGTACTCTATGTACTCACGGTTATATCCATGTTTGCTCAGTTGAAGAAGAACTATATCAGCAGGAGGTATTTGAAGAAAGATACTTCGACGACTTCACGGATTAGGACTTCGCTCCCCAATCGATTGCCTGTGGGTATGTCTACTATGCTTATTTGTGTTTTTCATTGCTAGTTTCTTAAGTCTTTCAGGCTATTATTTGTAAGGTTGGTCATAAGGTCTTAACTCTGATAATTAATAATATTTGAGTCTTTTCCTTTATTAATCGTGTTTATAGTTGATATTTCATCTATGTTTACACTGTGTGCACTAACGTGATCTTGGACTAGTGTGGTATACACAGAGTCCATATTTACATATTCGGGTCTCGACAATATTGTCATCTTGTTGGGAATCTAGTGTATCATGTGAGTACTTATCTTGATATTGTTCATATCTTGAGTCATTTCATAGCCTGTCCTACCTACCTTCATTATAGTCACCCTCTTCGGGTTCTTCGCTACTTGTGTGGGACTATCTCTTGTTGTTTATTTCTCCCTAGCTCCAACTCACTACAACTTCAGGTGTACTTCGATACAACCTAGGCTAGTGATTTTTCTGATCATTGTTCTTTTTCTGCTTACTTTGTTTTTCTTGGCTCCTCCCTGATAGTCTGAAAGACAAAGAAGCGGACTGCAATTTCTTGTTTGAGTACAGATACTGAGTTAAGAGATATGGCAGCAGTAACTGCAGAGATTACTTGGTTGAGGTGGCTACTTACAGATTTTAAAGTGCTTGTGATGGAACCTAGGACTCTTTTGTCCGATAGTACATGTGCTATCAGTATTGCCCGTGACCCAGTGAAGCATGAACTAAGCACAGATGCCACTCACATATGCAAGAGGGAGTACTTACTTTACAGTTTGTGCCCTTAGAGTTACAGACTGTTGATTTCTTCATGAAGCTACAAACTATGGTGCAACATTTATCTGTTCTCTATTAACTCAGTGTGCGTGATCCACTATAAGTTTGAAGATGTTAGAATAAAAAATTCCGTTGTATTTTCTTATATGTGTATAGTATATTCCCTTGTAATATCATATTATACTTAGGGATGGAAACGGTAAAGAATAATCCATTTTACCTAATATTCATATCTGAGAAAACATGAATATGGTAAATAAAATTCGTATTCGAGAATGATCGTATCCGTATTTAAATAGGATAGTCTTCCTTACAGAATCATTCTGCTATAGCCTTCCACGATTCAACAGCATTCATAGCCTCCCAATACTCACAAAATGTGAGGGCCTAGGAGCTCAGGGCTCTAATTTATTTCTGCATTATTTCACCCCGTGTACTTATGTGCCAAGTTATAAACATCTATTCTTTGCCAACACATTCTGATGGTGTTTACATAAGATTTGGCCAGACCATAATGGGGTGTGCTCATCTCCGTATCTAAAGTCAGGTCTTTCTTACAGGACCACCAAGGTCAACTTTTATGAACCCGAGATAAATGGGATCTCAGCCAGTGAAGTTGGAAGGGATAGTGGGAGATTTTGAGCAGCTAGATAAGAGATGATACCAGCTGCATAACCTGCAAGGGCGAAACCACTCACCTGCAAACACAAGAAGTATCATATCAACAAATACAATTTGAACTCAAAAGATGTGTAAACCACTGTAACGTGGACTCACACCACTTGGACTAGGATACAAGTGTATTCTGTAGTCCTGCATTGTTTAGTTGCCTGCAGTAGTGCAGTTGCTATTGCAGACAAGTGGAGTAACACGCTACTTGATTAGGATGTGGAATCCTGAGAGGTGCTAGTATAATGTTTCATGTGAAAAACATAGATGCTCAAGGTAAAAAAGGAAAGTCTTAGGGAATTTTATTGATGTTGACCAGACAAGTTCAAATCCTTAACAGATCCAAACTCATCATATCATTACCCGACAAATGTCTTCACGATGCAAACCTAGCAAGGGTCGAGCCCATCTGCCCTTTTCCCACCAATGAGAACCTGACAAGGGTGTCTGCTACTCTAGGTTCGACCCATGTCAAAGCCTACGACTTGAAGAAAATGGCATCATGATCAACTCATGATCATATCTAGTTCATGCACCAACCAATTCATCCAAAAACTTAAATTAATGAGGAAAAATGGGCACTCTATTCATACTTAAACAACAATTGATGGAAAAGGACTTATATATATTGCTAAACAAAGTTATGTCGTAAACAACAAGCTGAACTTTGGTTTAAAACCTAGATCTGTAAGTAACTAATACAAACACAATCTTGCCCCTAACTAATTACAATCAATCCGCTTTATGATCCGTAAACTTTTTTCCTAAAGTGGAGTACTGAAGTAAAAACTTCTAAACTAAGCTGCAGTCTGCAATCAAATGTTTTGTTCTCAACCCTGCCCGAAACTACTGAAAGAGATATCAGCAAACACGGATTGGATTCAACAGTTTGACAGGGAAATATCAGAAAATGCACTTAATGCACCTGGTTAAGATTGCAATAAAGAAATTCGTTTTTCGTAAAATACGATGCTGTAATTATGTTGTTTCATAGCTCCAATTAATATGTGAATAAAAGAGAAGTTCACCTTGCGAAAATACCAAAAGAAATCCACCTTTTCCATTCCCATAAAAGCCACTCCTGCTGCAGAGCCAATGATAAGCATTGAACCACCTGTACCAGCACAGAACGCAACAAGCTGCCAGAAGTCCGAATCTTGAGGAAATGAAGTCAGGTCATACATCCCCATGGTTGCAGCAACAAGTGGAACATTGTCTATGATTGCTGATGCTACACCAATCACACTTGCAATAAGGTCAGCATTTGGAATATTGGCATCAAGATTGTTTGCTAACTGCCTCAAAATCCCTGCAGATTCCAAGCTGGTGTAGAAAGACAGAAAGAACGAAACTAACTATTAGCAAATTAAAATCATCTAATTGGTAATGGACTAGGCTGCAATACCAGAAGTGCATTTTCAATACACTAGCTAAATGACTGCGGATATCAATTTATAAGCATAGAAGTACACTACATGCATGCAAAGAAATTCTAGAAATTAAACCATTGCATATAGAATTTTGGCTATCAATGACATGCATGGCAGCAAATTGTTTCAAAAATAGTAAAAGCCTCTCTTCATATCCTGCACATCTTGGATAGTCTAACTTTCAAATATCTTGTTCCTACTTACCAGTTCCCACCCTTTGTGCTACTATTCCTCCCTAGGTTCCTTTCTAGATGTTCTAGCCTGTCTGGAAAGTTATGGGGAGAGTTTGCTGTGGACTTGTTTTGGGGAACAATTTATCATCATCATGGGACCAGCTAAGGCAGCAAGGAGGGTGCAAGTGCCATTACTGCTTGCACATGGCAGAGTGATGCCTAACTCGTGCAGGATGGCGGCAAGTTAGTTTACAGCATATTCTATAAGTTAGCTGCACATCTCTTTGCTCGCAGGGTTGTTGCATACTTTATCCCTTGATATGCATATCTTGTATTCTTGTCTATTAGTTCAGATTGTTAGGGACTCAATTATTTAATGGACGTGCATTAGGAGAATTAAGCAATGCAAGAGCATAAAATTGCCCCAATGGTGACTGCTCAGAACCTCGAGCGCGACGGCATGGGACAAGCCCGGCCGCGCACCTGAGGGTGAGTGTTTTGCTCGTTATCCCCTCAGTTCACAACCTGAAACCCATTTGCCCCTCCGCCCTCCTCTCACATTCCACCGAGCCTGTAACAGGGAGGCTGTTCCCTAAAGGATCCTCAAAAAGATCCACAGCACCAGTCATGCCCATTATAGGAAGACCACAGCAAGTAATGGAGATAAATAAGGAACCTAATTAACCATCTACGTTATAAAAATGGTTGTTCGGGTGCAATTGACAGCTATCAGCCTATAACACAAGTAATGGTCTGTATACCACCAAGTGAACAAGCCAATAAAATACAAATATCACAACCCGAAGTTTAAGTCTGGAGCACTCTGAAGACTGAATATTACCAATGCTGTATGCCGAAGCTACACAGTACTTTATAGATCCAAAATATGTATCCATTTCTCAAATAATTCAGGTGGTTTTTTGGGGGGGGGGGGGGTGTTACCTTCCGACCGACAAGAGAATTCCTAAAAAGAATAAAACTCCTTGTGTATCAATCCGTGACAGAGCCTGTGGAACTTTCAATCTCTGCCTTCCTGAGTCTCCATAATGTATCGCATCTGTCAGGATCCACAGAATCCCAAGACCAAGCAGCATGCCCATGAAAGGCGGCAATCCAGTGAGCGCTTTAAACACTGGAACAAACACTAAGGCTCCAAGTCCAGCAGCAAATACAAGTTGTCCTCGAGGAGCCATCTGCTCTGATGACAGCAAGCTGGAAGATTTCTGAGACGATCCATTTGCTTCACTATTTGCAATGTATAACAAATTGTTAGATGAGGCACCATGAATATTGTTTCATGTTATGTATCAGAAGTAGCCAGTGGTTAACAACCTGGTGAGGGACATCAAGGCCAGTGGGACTGTCAATGAAACTACTGAGGGAATAAACAAGCCCTGCCAGATCATAAGCCAAGCGGTTCATTTCACAATCAAAATATGTAGCATGTTGTTGAAGAATTACGCAGAAAAAGAATAAACACACACCAAGTCCACAAAGTTGGGAGGGAGTTCTATTATATAAGAGACTAATTTAAAAGATGAAAATGAAAATCACGTCATATCATATAAATCATTATTCATAAATGATGAAGTATCCGTACGAGACCAGATATCATAGCAGCCTTTTGTATGAGCCAGAGCCACTACATGGTCATTAAATTGGTTCATAGGTGTCTACCAAACCAACATGGTGTCACTGCTACTGGCATTTTCAAGATTGGGCAACAAAGGATGTCATGTCCATAACATATATATGTGCAAACAGAAATGTAATGCATATGTGCAGCTAGGCTTTACATAAAGTTACAATAATGCACACCATTGACTGTCTGCAACCTGTAGACTAACCAGTACAACACATGATGGTCTAAGGGCTAAAACCTATGCCAAAAAAAGTGCCCATAATGCACATTAGAAAGGAATCGCATGCTGTTATGGCAAGAAGGATGGATGCGACAAAGGGATACACCACTTACAATCCTGATGTGGATTGAAGCTCGAGATGAGATTAAATCCAATGGTTGCCCAATCTTTAATGGTGGTAGAACAATTAGATACAAGTGGAGCACGAATTACAAGATATAATCTGCACTAAGATAGCTAAATTTCTCTCCCGCACACACCACAAAGACGCGAACGAAAAATAGATATCAAAGATCCAACAGCAAAAATCAACACCACGATTGGAATCCACACGCAAAGATGAGAAATCTCGAGTGACTCTCAAGAACTCGACACAATAAACAGGATGAACCCTAACACCAACGCCAATGACACATACGGTGTTTAATTCATAATCACAACTCCTCTCACAATGGACACACCCTAAGCCTTTATAGGCCATACGCTCGCATACACATATTTAGACTAGGACTAAATTGAAAATATCCTACCTTAATTGAACTCTCCTAAACATGCAAATAATCTCCTAATATAATAACCAGCCTTTTACATCTCAGCTGCTTATCTATTTCAAACTACCGACTCTACACTTCTTAATATGGTGCACCATCTTGTTGTAGTTGCTCACGATCATGGTGGACCCCAACCAAGATCACGAAGGGATAGATAAGCACGCATGCTGTCATAGAGGTGGGCCTTGGGCCTAGTCGGGTTATTATTAGGAATTAGAGATTGGTTTCTATTTGAGTTAGAGATTAGTTTCCTTATGTTAGAGATATAGTTAGAGATTGTTAGAGATATGATTGAGATTAGATTCGATCTGTTAGGGGGAGCCCATCTATATAAAGAGGACTACCGCATGCTATTGGGATCAATCAGAGAGTTATCAGTCTTCCTCATCATAGTCTCTCTCTCTCCTTCTACGCTGACGCCATCCGGCCATCTTTTTGGTGGTGTTTGATGGATAAGTCTCTGTTGGCTTTTGTTGCCCTTCAAGGACAACATCCTTGACTGGCTGTTAGCATCTCTTTAGGACAGCATCTTAGGACAGCATCTTAGGACAAGCATCTTAGGACAGCATCTTGACTAGCATCTAGGACAGGATCTTAGACTAGCATCTTAGCATATGCTTGGTGGTTAATGACTATATAATTTGTATCCCCAACCCTCAAAGTTGGAATGGCATTGTGTGAGAAATAAACCTAGAAAATTGCCCCATCTCCAAGTGTCATCCTCTCGATGAGAGTAAGGATCTTGCTATCACCAAGAGCAAGAATCCAAATGACTAACAAGTGGTATCGAGCAAGACTATCCTCAGAACCTAAGCATCTCCCGCTCAATTCCTTCTCCACCGCCTCACTTCGGCAGAGGCTTCCCAACCAAGGCAGCGGCAGCTCAGCTTGCCTCGCTCGCTCCTCCCCTGCTCGACGAGCAATACCTCATTAGAGGCGCTCTCTCTCCACGCAGCAGCTTCCCGGTGGCGCCATGTCCGCAGATAGCCTCGGGCCGGTCGCCTCGAGCACGCGGTGGCGGCGAAGCCGAACTCGGCGGGCGCAGGAACGCGAGCGAAGCGGTGGCACGAGCAGCCGCGGCGCGGAAAGGGCGCTGGGCCGGCAATGCAATGCGAGCTAGTGATAGATAAGTCTCAGACTATGGTCTTTGTGGGGTTGTAACAACATGTCCTTGTGCCCTCGCTGCATGGTGGTCTTGCTGCCCTATCTAGACAGCACCTTTAGGACAGCTATAGGACGACTTTTGACTAGCATCTTAGACTAGCTTTAGGACAGCTTTTGACTAGCATCTTAGACTAGCTTTAGGAAAGATCTTAGCATATGCTTGGTGGTTAGCACCTATAAATTTGTATCCCCAACCCTCAAAGTTGGCATGGCATTGTGTGAGATAAACAAGAAAAATTGCCCCATCCCCAAGCCGCCCTCCTCTCGATGAGAGTAAGGATCTTGCTATCACCAACAAAGAAGACTCAGGCGAGTAACAAGTGGTATCGAGCTATACTATCCCGTGAGCTCGAGCATCTCCTCGCCATCTCCTTCTCCGCCTTGCAGCAGCCCACCAGTGCAAAGCAAAGAGTCCGGCTGTCCCCGCCACTCCTCTCGGAGACGGCAACGGCTCGTCGGCAGCCTCTCTCCACGCAACAGCCCTCAGAGCGCGCCATGTCCGCAGGCGCTCTCGGCCTTCGGCCGCCTCGAGCACGCGGCGCCGCAGACGGCCGAGCCGCCGCGGCAGCAAGCCGCGAAGGAAGCGCGGCGGAGACGCCGCGCGGCGAAAGGGCGCTAAGGCCGGGCAAGGCGGAGCCGGGCAGCAGCAGAGCGAGGCGAAGCGCGCGGCGCGGCAGATGCAGACGCGGCGGCAGCGAGGTCAAGGTTCGCTCATGGCGCAGAATAGCAGCTCCATTCTCGCTGATGACAGCGACGCGGATCTTGAGCGGCCGGAGGGGAGGCAGGGCGCGAGGCGAAGCGGCGCATGGGAAGCCGCAGACGCCACGAGCGCGGCAGCCTTCACAGCGCGACGCGCGCGGTGGCGCCTCGAGGAGACGCGCGGCGGCGGCGTGACGGGTCGACGGAGAGCGCGCCTTCACAGCGACGCGCTCTCCCCGGTTCGGCATCGTGGTCACCACGAGTACCAGCCGCCGCTGGGACGCCGGCCCCGCGGCGGGTGGCCTACCTCACCAAGACCAACTATGTCGAGCGGGTCGCGGTGATGAGGGTAAAGCTCCAGCGCGCATATATGGGATGCACCCGGTGACGGCGACGCCGACTACGACCAGGATCGACGCGCTGGATGCTCATCGCCCAGCCCCGCCCGAGATGCGATTCTCGCTTACAACAAGCGGACCGCCAAAGAGGCTTGGGACGCCATCGCCGCAAAGACGCATCGGCAGCCGACCGCGCCGCAAGTCTACATTGCGCACACTACGCAGGAGCGGGAGAACCGCCTTCGCCGGTGCAGGACGTTGATGACTTTGCTCTCCGCCTCAACACTCGCTGCGTAAGCCGTGCGTGCGGTTCGTCGGCGACACCTACGGCGAGAGAGAGAGTGGAGAATCTCTTCCGCTGCGCCCGAGAAGTACAAGCGAGATGGCTCGCCGATCGAGTCTCGCTGGACCTCTCCACGATGACAATCGAGGAGGCGCGGTCGCCTCAAGGTCGTTCACAACGATGAGCCACGCGTCTCTGACCCGCCACCATTGGCGGAAGCTCCTCTCGGGAGCAGCGGTCACGGCCAAGGTGACAGAAGAAGGGGAGTCTTCTTCCACGACAGCGCGCCGCAGCGGGGCAAGCGCGCAAGCCGCGCAAAGACGCCAGCAGGGCGCGAGGACGTCTTAGGGTGATGACCGTGAGGCGCCCGGGCGCGCCGCGGCAAGCAAAAGCCTAAGACGAGACGACTCTTGCCACAATCTGCGGCAAGCTTGGTCATTGGGCCAAGGAGTGTCGATACCACGACGCGGCGAGCCCACGTCGCGCGGCGGAGGAGGAGTAGCGGCTCGCTCATTGCTCGCGAGCATCGAACCACCTCACGGCACCGGCCGCAGCGGCTCCTCCACCTTGACGAGCCAAAAGCACACGCCTCTCGGCGACAGCTTCCGCAACGACAAGACCGACGGGTGGTGCTCGACACCGCCGCCACCCACCACATGACCGGGCGGCGGAGTTCTTCTCCGAGCTCGACTTAGGCGCTCGAGGCACCGCTGTTCGGCGACGCCCGCCGTGGAGATCAAGGGCGTCGGCTCTGCTGTCTTCGCCGCCAAGATCGGCGAGCACCGGCCGCCACCGGTGTCACTACATCCCCGCTGAGGAACTCCATCATCGCCTTGGGACACCGGATGAGAACGGATCGCGCGTGGAGATCGAGCACGGGTGCCGCGCACCGGGATCATCGCCGCGCTCCTCGTCAAGGTCAACAGAGCAACCGCCTCTCGCCCTTCACGCGCAGTGGCGCAACCTCTCGTGTCTTGCGACCGCCACGACGACGACGCTGAGGTGGCACGAGCGCTTGGGCACCTCAACTTTGAGGCCCCGAGGCGGCTCGGCGGCAAGAAGAAGATGCGCGCGGCATGCCGCACGCCGACCACGTGGAGCGATCTGCGACACCGCCTCACCAAGCCGCGGCGCTCCTTCCTCGCCAGCGAAGCTCGCGCCAAGGAGAAGCCGGAGCTCGCACACGGTGACCTCGTGGTCCCGTGACACCGCCACACCGGAGGCGCCGCTATTTCTCCTCCTCGCCGACGACGTGTCCCGCTACATGTGGGCTGTCCCGCCGATGTCAAGGCGCCGCGGCGACGCCATCAAGCGCCTCCAGCCTGCTGCGGAGGCGAGCGCGGCCGCAAGCTTCGGTCCTACGCACGGACAACGGCGGTGAGTTCACGGCGGCCGAGTTCGCGGCATCGCGCCGAGAGGGATCCATCGTCACTTCTCCGCCGTACACCCCGCAGCAGAACCCGCGTCGCCGAAGCGCCGCAACGATTTGTGGTAGCCACCGCCCGCGCCTCCTCGCGCAGAGGATGCCGGCATTCTATCAGCGTAGGCGGTGATGACCGCCGCTCACTTGCTCAACCGCTTCCCACCAAGGCCCTCGACGGCAAGACGCCATACGAGACTGCACGCGCGCAAGCCGCGGCGAGCCACCTCCGTGTCTTCCGCCGCGCCTTCGCTGCGAGCTCAACCACGCCGGCAAGCTCGACGACCGAGCACGCCAGTGTCTTCATCGGCCACGCGAGGGCGCCAAGGCCTACCGCGCCTCGACCTCGTGACACGGCGCGCGCGCATCACGCGTGGCGCCGTGTTCGACGGCGGCGAGGCCGACGTGGGCAAGATGGTGGATGACGGCCGACCGACGACCGGCCGATTTCGCCGCCGACCACGCCCACTTCGCCGAGGAGGCGGGCGAGCGGCACTGCCTTCACCGAGCTCGCCTACCCCACCAACTCGCTTCGCCACCACCTCCGGCGAGTCCACCGTCGCGACCACGCCACGCCTCGCTTCTCCTACACCGGCGCTTACTCCTTCAGCTCGGACCGGCAGCTTTGGCCCACGATTTAGCAACAAGGTGGAGTTCGCCACTCCGCCGTCCAACGACGAGGAACGATCGACGCCTACCACGGCGGCAAGCCTCTACGCTATCGTCATCGTGACGACCTCTCTGGCGGCGGCCGGCCCTCGAATCGCGCAGCGATTCGAGGCGCAGCTTGCATCTTGCGTGTGACGACGGCGAGCCTCGGCCACTGCAGAGCCGAGAGAGACGCGCATGGCGCGCCGCGATGCGCTTGGAGATGGATGCGATTGAGAAGAATCGCACTGGAGCTCGCCTCCTCCCTCGTGGTCACCACGATCACCCTTAAGCCGGGTGTTCAAGCCGAAGAGGATGAAGCCGGTGCCATCGCTGCACAAGGCTCGCTTGGGCACGAGGCTTCGTGCGGCGGGAGTGGGTCGACTTCGATGACGCATTCGCTCGTGGCACGGATGGAGTCCGTCGACTCCTTGCGCTAGCCGCCCAGAAGGCCGGGCGTGTTCATCACATGGATGTCAAGTCGGCATTTCTTAACGGCGACTTGAAGGAGGAGGTCTACGTGCATCACCGCCGGATTTGCGATCCCCGCAAGGAGGGCAGTGCTCCGCCGCGCAAGGCCCTCATGGCTTGCGACAGACCGAGGGCGTGGAACGCCAAGTTGATTCCACGGTGCGGATGGGCTTGAGCAAAGTCCGCACGAGGCGCCATCTACCGGCGGGCGATGGAGAAAATGCCTCGCGGTGGGTGTCTACGCCGACGACCTTGTGATCACCGGCACCAAGGATGCGAGGTGGCGGCATTCAAGGAAGAGATGAAGGCTACTTTCCGGATGAGTGACACGGGGCCCTCTCCTTCTACTTGGGGATCGAGGTGCACCAGATGATTCCGGATCACGCCGACAGCATCGCCACGCCAAGCGTGTCGTTGAGCTAGTCGGGCTCACTGATCGCAACCCAGCCCTCCCTCCGAGGAGGGCGAGGTCGGCCGAGCCGCGATAACGACGGAGGAGGCGGACGCCACGCAAAGACGGCGTCTTGTGGGAGCCTTCGCTACCTCGCCCACACACGCCACGACTTGGCATTCTCCGTCGGCTCGTCACCGGTTCATGCAATGACCGACGACGGAACACCAGCAGCCATGAAAAGGATCCTCCGCTACGCCGTGGGCACCTCCGACTACGGCTTGCACTACCAAGGTGCCGCGCGCCGCGCTTCATCGGCATACGACAGCGACCACGCCGCGACATCGACACGAGCAAGAGCACCAATGGACGACAGATTTCCTCGGCAAGTGTCCGATCACCGCAATGGCCATCGGTCAGCAGTAGTGGCTTTGTCTAGTCTGCGGCGAGTACATTGCAGCCACTACCGCTTCTACTCGAGCTCGTGGTCGCACGCATTGCCGCGATCTCCTTGGCGAGACGCGAGGCGGTGGAGCTCAGGTGGGCGGCAAGTCCGCCTTGGCCTTGGCGAAGAACCCCGTCTTCCATGAGCGCAGCAAGCACATCCGGTGAGGTATCACTTCATCGGCCGCTGGATGAAGGAGTGTCCGCCAACTACATCAACACCCAAGACCAAAACGTGACTTCCGACCAAGTCTCTTGGGCGGATCAAGTTCCGTGAGCTTCGCGCCAGATCGGGATGGCTCGATTCCTCACAAGGAGACACACAAGACTTAGGGAGAGTGATGGATAAGTCTCTGTTGGCTTTTGTTGCCCTTCAAGGACAAAGATCCTTGGTAGGGTCATAGCATCTCTTTAGGACGACATCTTAGGACAAGCATCTTAGGACAAAGATCTTGACTAGCATCTAGGACAACATCTTAGACTAGCATCTTAGCATATGCTTGGCTGGTTAACAGCCTATAAATTTGTATCCCCAACCCCTTAGGTTGGAATGGCATTGTGTGAGAAATAAATCTAGAAAATTGCCCCATCTCCAAGTGTCATCCTCTCGATGAGTAAGGATCTTGCTATCACCAAGAGCAAGAATCCAGCGACTAACAGTGTTTACCCCGGTTCATGACAACTTGGTATCAGAGCAGTCGATCCCTTCCCACGACTTCTGCTACTATGGTTTCTGCGACTCGTCCGGTTGCCGAATCGTTGGCTATAATAAAAGCTAGCGCTAATGAGATGGCCAACATCAACAAAAAGATGGCGGGCATCTTCCTCAACATGCATGCCATCCTTGAGAGGATGGAGAATCGGAGGAAGGAGCAACAAGAAACAAAGAGCCAGGCTCAGCATCCAACACCAGATTTCCAGATCACTAGATCACCAGATCTTCAACAACAACAAAAACAAGAATTTCACAACAATGGCCAAGGATATGAAGCACACATGCACCCTTACTCCCACGGTCCACCGCCAGATCCCGATAATCACATCGCCAAACAAGGACCACGTCTTTGCCTCGCGGCGCTTTCTCCATCCGCCGCGCTCCTCCGCCTCGCGAGACCCTCTGCGCTGGCGTTCTCGGCGCCACCGCCGGATCCGCTTCGGTGCGGCCACCGAAGTCACTCGCGCCGTCGGTGTGCGGATCTTTGCCGCCACCACGCCATCTCGTGCTCGCTTCGCCGGCGTACGGCCGCCGCGGGCCGCTTCGGACACGGCCACCGACGCTACTGAAGCCGTCGAGACCGTCGCCTTCACGCGACGGACGACGGCGCGCCTGGCTGCTGTGCCGTGGTCGAATCCGCCTCGCCGCTCGGCCGTTTAGCCTCGCCGCGTCTTCTGCGCCACCGCCGCCGCTGGCCGCCATCGGGCCGTAGCCGCCGCCACCGATGCCGACCAAGACACCTCTCGCCACGGATCCGGCGTTCCCGCCGAGGTCGCGCTTCTCTGCCGCCGCCTCCGTTGCGTGCCTCGACCGGCGAGATCGGATTCGGCCGGCCGACCGGCTTTGCTCGTCTCGCCGCTCAAACGCCATGCCGCCGGCTCCGCCGCCGCTGCCATTGCCGCCGGTCCTCCCGCCGCGCCGCCGGGTCCTCGCCGGAGCGCTGGCCGCTTCCACTGGCCGTCCGCCCACCCGAAATCCGCCGCCGCCCCCGCTGCCGCCGCCTCGGTGGTTCTTTCCAAATGAGTGAGAGGTCGGTTTGTTTGCTTTTATAAGCCGTGACCGATGGAGAAACAAAACAAAAATAAATAAATCACAAAAAATAATAAAATAATTAAAAAAGAAGAAAAAATAATAAAAAATAAAATTATAAATAATAATAAAAAAATCAGAAAAAAACTTAGTTTGCAGGCATTATATAACCGAAGGCGCTACACTTCGTCTAGCTTTGTTCCGCTTGGATCTGGCCGGTCGTCTCCATTCGCTGCAGGACCCCGTCACCGTTCGTCTTCTATATCGACGTCAGAGATCTTCCATTGGCGCCAGGACGAGCTGCATGTCCGAGAGGGGTGTAATGTCATAGAGGTGGGCCTTGGGTCTAGTCGGGTTATTATTAGGAACTAGAGATTTGTTTCTATTTGAGTTAGAGATTAGTTTCCTTATGTTAGAGATATAGTTAAAGATTGTTAGAGATATGATTGAGATTAGATTCGATCTGTTAGGGGGAGCCCATCTATATATAGAGGGCTACCGCATGCTATTGGGATCAATCAGAGAATTATCAGTCTTCCTCATCATAGTCTCTCTCTCTCCTTCTACGCCGACGCCATCCGGCCATCTTCTTGGTGGTGTTTACCGGTTCATGACACATGCAAACAAACACATCGATCGTGAGAAAAGCCATGCAATAGAAAGCTATCCACACGATCGCCCTCCCGATTCCTTGCGCTTAAAACAGATTGATACCCTTCAACAAAATCTTGTAGCAAACTTGATTCTATCTCTCGATTTGATTTATCTTCTCTAGCTTTATTTCTTTTGGCTCCCATGCAAGTAAATGCACACTAGTTCATGTATAGCTGGTGTCCACCCATGCACACGCCTTAATCCCATGCATGCACAAAGCATAATTTCTTGGATCATTGGCCCACATGTGATGTTATGAACCTTAGTTCATAGGGGTAAATACCGCGAGAAGATGGCCTGCAAAGGTTTGTAGAGGCAAAGAGGATAGATGAGAATGACTTTGTTATTTTTTGCTTGGTTCCAATGTCATATGGCAGCCCCTTATATAGATGAGCTCCTCCTAACAGATAGAATCTAATCTTAATTATATTTCTAACAAATAGAAACTACTATAATATCTCTAATCATATCCCTAACAAATAGAAACTAATCTCTAACTTCCTAATAATGAATCGGTTGGGCCCAGAACCCACACCCATGACATTATAGTATTACACCCCTCCTGGATATGCAGCTTGTCCTCGAGCTACTAGGCGGTAGTCATGGTTGTAGTCCTAGGAGATCTTTGTTGATGACAGGGCTCACGCCTAACTTATTTTGCTGAGCCATCTTATTAACAGGGTTGACACGTCTGCAGGTGGACCTCATCCAAGGTCGCACAAGGAAAGAAGGGAATTTGTAGCTTAAAAGTTGAATCCAATTTTCATTCCCATGCTCCCTTCTTTCCATCCGTCCGCAACCTCGAGGCCTCCCGCTCTCCAAGCGCTTCAAGATGCAGACGCAGACGCTACCATTCTTGCCTTCTCCCCGTTTTTCTCCGTAGCCACCTTCCTCCTCCACCCCCGTAGACTTCTCTCTCCTCTCTCTCCGCCGCTTGACACCTTTCCCATGCTGTCGCGGGACAGCTCCCGAACGCGAGGCGCTGATGCTGAAGCCCCCGCTGTTCCAAATCACCGGTTGCTACGCGGTCGTGCTCAGGGCATTCGCCGTCTTTGCCACGGTGTCCGCCATCCTCCTCACGCTCGCGTTCTTCCTCCTGCCGAACATGCCATGGCGTGTTCTGGAATCCTTCCACCGCCACCTTCTTTAGCTTCGCGCGCCACGAGACGCCCACCACCACCTCCGCTCTCCAAGCGGCGCGCCACGATCCGCAAGTAGCTTGTAACCGATGCGTCGACCTTGGAAGATGCCATGCCGGTGTCACTTGAAGACGCAGCGCTGGTCGTGCCGGATGGAGCAGCATTAGCAACGTCGTTATCGCGACACGTCCACCATTGCTCCTCCTGTTGTGCCATTAACGCGCGCTGTCATCGTGCTTTCTCCTCTGCTGCCATCATCTTCAACATGCTCTCTACGTTGTTAAGTCCAGCGATGATTTCTTCGTAGCCAGCAATGATCTTGCCACATGTTAACTTGGCAGCAGAAGCTACGGTGTTGGCGCTGATACCAAATTGTTATGAATCTTAGTTTATAGGGGGTAAACACCGCCAAGAGGACGGTCGGACGGCGTCAGCGTAGAGAGAGAGAGAGAGAGACTATAGATGAGAATGACTTTATTATTTCGTACTTGATTCCAATAGCATGCAACAACCTCCTTATATAGATGGGCTCCACCTAACAGATAGAATCTAATTTTAATCACATTTTTAACAAATAGAAACTGCTATCATATATCTAATCATATCCCTAACAAATAGAAACTAATCTCTAACTTTATAATAATGAACTAGATGGACCCAGGGCCCACGCCCATGACACGTGAACACAACATGAGTTGTTTCCATGGTTAGCACTTCTACATCTTTCTTTTCCTTTTTCAACTAGCACACCATTTTCCTCACGTAAATCAGATACAATACCACATGTAATACCTGATTTACAAGATTGCTTCTGTTACTTGATGCTAATTGGGCCGCATCAAGTCCAGAAAGCCTATAACAGAGATAAACAAGCTTTTTAAATATAAGACATAATAATTAGGATTCCTTAGTTCTTTTGTGATAGGTTTAAACTATGCAGTGAAAAATTGGTTCTTTTGACGGTGAAAAGACGTAAGTCTGCTGTGTGTGAAAGGCGGGAATTAATCCGATAAATTGTACTGGCCACATCAATCCAGCCAGTAGCAGATCCCTTATTTTCTTTCTTGTTTCCCCTACTTTCTTCTCGGTATGAAGCATGAACAGAAGGGTATCATACTCATGTGCTGAAGTGCAAACAGTCCTTGTGTTCTTGCATATAAACATAATCATCTATCTTTTAGCATAGCCGTATATAGTATTCCAGGATCCACGGCAAGAACGTGGAGATCTGACAATCTCACCAAACAGAAGCTCTACAGTTCATAACATAAATAGAGGAAGAGCATGTGTTTGGTTCATGGCTTTCTTTCTCACTAAGCAACCAAGAAAACGATTGTTTGCTCAAAAAAAAAAAGGCTCATGGGGGTCATTCTGTAAAATTTATGTCTTTTTTGTGGTGAGCAAATCTCAATACTTCAGAACATACATATTTCGAGCCATCTACCATTCAATTTATATTGATTTAATCAATTCCTCTAAAATTTGCACTATACGTTATCTATAAGAGCACCTTCACTATCGACTAGAATTGTATACTAACTGTTAGGTAAAAAGAAATAGCACTCATAAAGGAATACAAGAAAATTGGTAGAAGCAGAGCTGTTTACTGAAAAAAGAGAGAGAAAAATGTTATCTTGTAGTAATATCTTTCTTTAGACATTTTTAGATGTTCTCCTTCAGTGCAGTTAAGTCAATCAACCTATAGAAGGTCCACAGAGAAAAATACATGTCTGACGTAGGATCTTTGAATTAATCACAGATATGAGTACTAAAATCTTGATCAATATGGTTCAGTAATAATTATGTAGCATGGTAAGTCAACAAATAATTGATGAATGTTTCAGATAGATCTAACAGGAAGGAAATATATGCATAAGCATATCGCAGAACACAAGGACAATTGTGTAAAGCTGACCTGCATTATTTTCAAGGTTGTAATCTGACCGTGAATCCACAACATAGTGGTTGTCACATCACCAATTGGTGTCCAGGCACCCCCAGCATTCGCTGCTATTACAACAACAGCACCTAACAATCTGTCCCAATAAGCCAATGTATTACTCACTCAAGATGCCAAACATTCTTCCAAACCATTTATTGATGGATTGAAGAATAAAAATTTATGTAGACCAACCTGCAGAGATATAATGAGATCTAACTTATGATGATGTATCCAGGGATAGAAATCCCGCCGGTACGGTTACCGGTGGTAACCGGATTTACCGATGGGTATCAGGAAATGATTTACCGGTGGTATTTGTTTAAATTCAAATTTGAATTTTTGAACGTAAAAGTTGGATTCTCTAAGGGTATTTACATTGTTTAACACTAATCCAATGTATTAGGACCTCCCATGCTTGACTTGATACTTTTTGCTATGAATGTATTAGGAATTTTCAATTGTTAATTACCCATAACCGGTTTAGCGGTTTTTTGGGTGGTAACTGTCCAGTTTTTCCGGTTACTGGTTTCAAACACAGTCCAAATTCAAATTTTGCTATTCGAATTTTGCCCGGTTTTCTCTGGTTTTCCAAGAACCGCCGATTACATTACCGCTTCCGCTGGATTTGCTCTGGTTTTGAGATTTTGATCCCTGGTTGTATCCATATCTATCACTGGGATCCTAATTTTCGAAATTATCTAGTGCTAATAACCCATTTGGTTTAAGCATGAAAGCTACCCCAAGTGGCCCCAAATCAATACAAAGTATCCCCCCAAAAATTTGAGAAGGTAGTAAATGGACTGCCTACCAACCTTTGAGAGATAAAAAGGGGATGTTTGCTACAACTAGTACCTTTTCCTTTTCTTTTACCTTTTAATTTATGATTAAAAAATCTTTTTTTATTTCTCCTACCATGAAGTGAGTTCAAACTTAAAACTTCATATGGTCGTAGATTACTTTGAAGTGACTATAAATTCCTTCGGAGTTTTTCTTGTTTAATTGATGACTAAACCAGCATGGTTTGCACCCTTGCACCAGACGGGTGGTTTGCACTAGATAATTCCCCTACTTATTTAACCCCTCCCTTGTGTTCTGTGCAGTAAGGTGTGATGATCAGTATAAAACTAAATACTAGAGATGCATGAAGAATATTGCTAAGTTACGATGGTCAGTATAAAAAAAGTTCTTGAGGAGCAGTCGTATAACTCAAATTTCATTGAACCAGCCTCCAAACTGCAATCAAACCACACATCTAGCAACTTATAAATCATTAAGAGTTAGAAAGCATTTCTGCAATACATTTTGTTCGCCGCAACTTAGGCAAATGTTGGTGAGAAAATTAGCCTGTGACATGTCGGTTGAGTTAAAAGTGTATTGTACATGTATATTTTCCCTGTTGTATAAAGAGTTATCTAAGGAAACGACGGTGACGGTAGCAAACCCGCACCGCAAAGACGAATCTCCTCGGTACGAACAGCTGCAAGAGCCTCCAATAGTCACACGGGGATCTCGCCAAAGCCGACGTCGACCGCCGTCGTTCGCTTCTTCGCCGCCGGGCCTCTTCGTCGCCGCAGCTTTCATATCATGTTATGAATAGCGCTTGTATTCATCATGAGGCCAATGGGCGATATATACACGCATGGTATAGCATATATACATATAACCCTTTATACAACAGGAAAATACGTGAGGTATAATACACATCTAACAATGACAACATAGCCAACAATTACCAAATCATGTACAAAAGTGATAGATGAGATGTAGAATTCATACTTTCTGTATTCGATGGAGGTACTAGTTTCAAGCAATGAGACCATCACAATAGTGGAAGTCAAGTTGTCGAGGACAGAACTCAAGAAGAACGTTACAAAACCAATCTGAAATAAGAAACAATTCTTGCATCAAAAAATAAAAAATAAAACACAATAATGAACAGTTCTGAAATACAAAGTTGTTCATCTAAGGTTTCATGGTGATTAGTTGAGCAACGATGCTTTTTATTTAACAAAGAAAGACAAAGCAAGAGATGAAACTGAAACAAGAAGTTTTTTAAGGAAAGAACAGGAAAGGATCCTACCATATAAATTTATATTAATAATAAAAGAAGTTATGTAATGCATAGGGAGAAAATTAAAATTAAATTAAGCCATCTAGCCAGTTTTGGATTTCAGGAAATATTTCTTTGTCAAAATCAGAATTCTTAGTGGACAATAATTTAATACCAGATTATCAGTCTTGAACTAGCAATTTATTGTAAGCAACATGATGATTCATATGACACATAAATTGTGCATTGTACTTGAGAAATTACATGTCCCAAAAGTTTCTCAAGATATTATGTCTAAATGAATAGAAAATTTACTTCATTCAAGTCCACATGGATGTAGCAAATTATTTTTATACAGAAACTAGCCCTTGCCCATGCTGATGTCACACATAAGAATCAGATTTATTTGGTTCTGCCATAGTTCAAGTAACATAATAGCGATTAGCGGGCAGGGGGGGGGAGTGCACATGAATTAACAAACTGACATGGATACAAATCTGACCAGACCACTCAAATTGTAGTTGGAATAGACAATCTTCTGCAAAATTTTAGTGCAAGTGGAGCACAGCATACAGTTTGACGTTCAGTATGAAAAGAAAATTCACATGTGTGCAAATGTTCAAGAAAATATTTAGAACAAGATATGGTATGCAGAGATCCAATGAATTTTTTTTTGGCCAGGACTGCATGCATTCGGCAACTAACAAAAAGAAAGCATTCTAGTTTCCATTACATATGATACACAAATTCATAGCGAAGACAACAAATAGAGTGGTGGTTCAAGATATCAACCAAATCCAGCATCATCCGCTGACTGTAGCTAGTTGGTCATGAGGGTTTTGCTTTTAGATGAGTTGGTCATGAGGTTGTGAACACTTAGGGTTGTTTATTTAGTGCCACCTTGAATATTAAAAAGTTGTAGGTTTTTAGTAACCACAAAGTTAATTAATCCATTTAAGACTGTGCTACTACTAGGAATACAAGCTAAATGCCAATTGGAATAATTTCAAAGGTTAATCATATAGATGCACTGAGAGTCTGAGACACATAATAATCCTTGTTTTGAACTGTAAGCTAACATTTTTCAAATACATTGTTTAGAGTAGATAAGGAACCTATGATACCCCGATACTTCACTCAGCAACCGTTCCCGTACACGATATGTACGTGATACAGCAATACGCCGCAATATGGTATTGTCGAGTATCGGTAAAATTCAGCCTCAAAAATAAATAAAAAATCCCAATACGTCTCCAATACTCAGCGATACTCCCCAATACACCAGGCCCAACACCACTAGTTTGGAAGATAAGAAAAGCCCAATCTAAAACCGCCACTCCCAGGCTCAACAGCACACATACTCCTCCCAGGCAACCCTAATAATCGATCTGGTCAGCAGTATGCAGGCACCAAGCCACCTCTCCTCCCTGGCTCCCTCTCGGCCGCCGCCACCCGGTCACCTCTTCACCGTTGCCAGGAAGCCAACCTTCCTCCTCCCTCTCGGCCACCACTGCCTCCTGGAAGTTGCGCCACCACCGCTTGAAGGCGACCTTGGCACCACCGTTGCTGCAGAAGAGTTCCTCAGCCGCTGCTCCCTCCCTCTCAGGTGAGAAGTGTTGCTGCATACTTGCATTTTTCTAGTTTTGTGTTGCATTTTATTTTTCTTCTCTAGCAGTAGATGCCTAGATGCGATTGTAGTCTAATTTGGGTTAGCATTTTGCTTCAAGATGGCTAGTGGAAGCTCTCAAATTCCTGTACCACAAAGAATTAGTAGTACTGTGAATTTTATTATGAATATTGTGTGTATATTTATGAGACCCAAATGGCAATATATATAGAGTATAAAGGGATATTATAAAGGAATATGCCATATACAAATAAGAAAATCAAGGTATATAGGAAACAAGAAATCATATCCTATACCTAATCACCCCCCCTCAAACTTATGGTGGATCACACACACTGAGTTTAGAGAGAAAATATAAATATTGTACCCTAGTCTGTGGCTTCGTGAAGAAGTCAACAATCTGTAACTTTGAGAGCACAAATTGTAAAACAAATACTCCCTCCTGAACCTGTGAGCTAGTGTACAAAGCATTCACACCAATGTGCTTGGTGATGCGTCATGGGGTCACAGGTAATACTGATAGCATCTGTACTGTCAACCATAAGGGTCGTAGATCCCCTTACAGGTACTCCAAAGTCTGCAAGTAGCCACCTCAACAAAGTAATCTCTGTTATCACTGCTGTCATAGCTCTCAACTCAGCCTCTGCACTCGAACAGGAAACTACAGTCTGCTTCTTTGTCTTCCAGGCAATCAGGGAGGAGCCAAGAAAAACACAGTAAGCAGAAAGAACAACGATCAGAAGGATCACTAGCCCAGGTTGCATCGGAGTACGCCTGAAGCTGTAGTGAGAGCTAGGGGAAAACAAACGATGAGACATTGTCCCACGCAAGTAGCGAAGAACACGAAGAAGGTAATTGCAGTGAGGATAAGTAGGACGAGCTATGAATTGACTCAACTTATAAACAACATGAGCAATATCAGGACGAGTGCTCACAAGATATACCAAACTCCCAACAAAATGGCAATATCAAATAGGATCCTCAAGAAGATCACCATTAGTAGCACGAAGCTGAAGGGAGAGCTCCTTGTAGAGATGGCAACGGGTAAATACCCATCAGGTATTGCCATTCCATACCGTGCACCGCTAGGTGTAAATTTACCCGTCGGGTTACTCAGATTCCACGCTGGTAGGAAAATTTACCCATACCAGTACCGCGGGTATTACTACCGACGGGTAACCTGCACTAAGCATACCCTGCTCAACATATAAGAATATCATCAATTTAGACATTCATTAATCATACATGCCAAGCACAAAAGTGTCTAATGATCAAAATTAGTACATCACATAAACATACTTGACATGACCATATCAACATATGACAAACAAATAAACAATCAACAACAAGTAGATAATAAAATTAACATTTGAGTGGGATGTCTAGTTGTCTAATGCGTATTCATTACCCACGGGTAGGCGGGTATGGGTAGTATATACCACACCCGCACTCCGCCTACCCGCGGTAGAGGATTTCGCCAATAACGCACTCCATAGGTACACAAAATTTTCCATACCGTCTCTTTATCGGGTAAAACCCGTCGGTATTCGAGTACCCATTGCCATCTCTAGCTCCATGGGAGTCTAGTAGTGCAAGTATGAGACCAGATCGATCAAGAAGATCGATCCTTCAGGCGTGGAAGAAACCTCAATCCCAAGTAAATACGTAAACGAACCAATATCAGTCATTAGAAACTGCTCACTGAGATGCTTCTTCACATATGTGATAAACTAGGAATAGTCACTAGTGATGAGCATATCATTTGTCCTACCTCGAGGTGAGACATGGACAAAAAGAGCAGGATCGTGAGCACTGAAAGTTAAACCGACAATGGTAATTGTTATGAATATTGTGTATATTCACGAGGCTCAAAAGGCAATATATATAGGGAGTACAAGAGAATATATAGAGGAATATGCCATATACAGATAAGAAAATCAAGGCATATAAGGAAACGAATAACAACCTTATTCTATTCTTAACACCCCCTCTCGAACTCATGATGGATCACACATACTGAGTTTGGAGAGAATACAAATGTTGTGCTCTAGTTTGTAGCCAGAAAGAAGTCGACAGTTTGTAACTCTGATAGCACAAATTATAGATCAAGTACTCCCTTCTGCTCCTGTGAGCGAGTGTATGAAGCATCCACACCAATGTGCTTGGTGAGCTCATGCTTCACTGGATCATGAGCAATACTAATAGCACCTGTACTGTCAGGCATAAGTGTCGTAGGTCCCCTCTCAGGTACTCCAAAATCTGCAAGTAGCCATCTCAACCAAGTAATCTCTGTCATCACTTCTGCCATAGCTCTCAACTCACCTCTGACTCGAACGAAAAGCGCATGCCGCTTTATCTTCCAGGCAATCAAGGAGCCAAGAAAAACACAGTAAGCAGAAAGAGAACGATGATCAGAAGGATCACTAGCTCAGATCGCATCGTAGTACGCTCAAGTCAGAGCGAGGTGGAGCTAGGGAAAACAAGCGACGAGAGATTATCCCACGCAAGTAGCGAAAACACGAAGGAGGTGACTGTAGTGAAGATGAGTAGGACGAGCCATGAACTGACTCAAGATATGAACAGCATGAGCAATATCAAGTCGAGTGCTCACAAGATATACCAGATTTCCGACAAGATAGCGATAACGGGTAGGATCCTCAAGAAGATCACCATCTGTAGCACGAAACTGAAGGGAGAGCTCCATAGGAGTCTTAGCAGTGCGAGTGTAAGTCAAACCAGATCAAGCAAGAAGATCCTAAACATATTTCTGCTGGGAAAGATAGTAACCCTTAGGTGTGAAAGAAATCTCAATCCTAAGGAAGTACGTAAGCAAACCAAGATCAGTCATCGAAAACTGCTCACTGAGATACTTCTTCACATATGTGATGAATGAGGAATCATTACCAGTAACAAGCATATCATCCACATATAGAAGTAGTGTCCTACCTCAAGGTGAGATATGGACAAAAAGAGCTAGATCATGGGCACTGACAGTGAAACCGATAGCGGTAATCACTGAGGTAAAACGCGCAAACCACGCACGAGGGGCCTATTTGAGGCCATAAAGAGCACGACGGAGATGACAGACATGTCCATCTAGAACAGAATACCCAAGCGGTGGCTACATGTAAACCTCATGCAAAACACCATTAAAATAAGGCGTTCTTAACATCCAGCTAAGAGATAGACCACCGGCGAACAGAAGCAACTGCAACAAGAGTGCGAACAGTGGTCATATGGGCAACAGGGGCAAACGTCTCATCGTAATCACGACCATACTTCTGCTGGAAGCCACGAGCCACAAGACGAGCCTTATAGCGCTCAATAGTACCATCAGACCTGGTCTTAATCTTGTACACCCACTTGCATGTGATAGGACGAGCATGCACAAGCGTCGGTACAATATCCCTAGCCTCCATATGTCTAAGAGCATCAAGCTCCTCTACCATAGCGAGCTGCCACTCAGAATGAGAAGCAGCCTCACGATAAGAACTAGGCTCAATGACAATGTGAGAATGAGCGGTCCAAGTAAAACCAAGACGATCAGGAGATCGAAGGGATGTTCGGTCACGAAGGGCGTAACAAAGAACATCATTAGAGGAATCAGACGTCGGTGTCGGCAAGATGCCAGAAGATGAATCTAGTGAAGAACGAGGACGTCTAGAGTAGTGCACCCCAGAGAACCAAGACAATGGTGCTGCAGTAGCAAGAGGCTGTGTTGCAAAAGGCAACACAGGAGGTGAAGGTACAGAAAGAACCACTGGAGACAAGCTAGAGGAAGGCTATGAAAGGGGAGAAATAAGCAAAGAGTCAGAGAGAGATAACCAGGAGATCGTCTCAATGGTGGAAGTAGGACAAGGAGCTGAATCTCGATAGAAGAAAGGTCGAGATTCATCAAAAACGTCTCGTGAAATCCTAATCCGATGAGCAGAAGGATCATAGCAGCGATAACCCTTATGCTCAAAACTGTACCCAAGAAAAACACACTCAACTGACTAGGCTGACAATTTGGTGCGCTGACAAGGTCAGAGAGGACAAAGCAAAGTGCATAAAAATATGAAGGTGCTCATTAGGGGCTCTAGAGTAGAGACGTCAGATATGATCCGACATCTTTAAGAGCAGTGGAAGGCTGCATATTGATGAGATATGCAACCGTAGAAACAACCTCTGCCCAGCACTGTGGTGGAACATGAGAAGAAAGGAGTGCGAGCAGTCTCAAGCAGATAACAATGCTTGCGTTTAGCAACCTCATTCTGAGCATGGGCACCAGGACAAGAAGACTAGTAAAGAGTGCCCTACTCAGAAAGAAATTGTCTGAAAGCACCAGAACAGTTTTCTCCAGTAGAACCACAGCGAAAAGTACGGATAGAGGACTCAAACTGAGTACGAACCATCGTGGCAAAGCTACGATAGATCGTATGAAACTGACCACAATTAGACATAGGGAAAAGCCAAGTGAAACGAGAATAATCATCATTAAAAGTACATAAAATTTATGCCCGCCTTTTGAGATAATAGGCGCAGGTCCCCATACATCTGAATGAACTAAATCAAAAGGACGAGAAGATATGTACTCACTAAAATGATAAGGAAGTTGTAGCTACTTGCCCAGCTTACAACCCTGACAAAACATTGACGTGTCAACAAAGAACACGCCCAAGAACGCCCCGATTTAACTAATGAAGACGAGACCCTCACAGGTGTCCTAAACGGTGATGCCACTACGCAAAAGCTCCAAAGGTGGTGGCAGTAGTGGCGGTAGAGGCAGTCGTAGTAGGAGCAACTGAAGTGGACAGAAGGTGGAGGCGGTCGAGAATGTAGAAACCCTGACGATCCCTACGGCGCCGGCCAGTCCCAAGTACCATCCCTGTCTATCGATCCTGGACGAAACAGGTGTGAGTCAAAAACAACTCTACAACCAAGATAGTGAGCTGTCCCACCGAAAGAAGCTGCATGGTAAGCTGGGGAACATGAGAATAGCTGAAACAGAAAAGTCAGTGGACAAAAGAATGCCCTGACAGTTGACAGACAAGGATGTACTGTCAGTTATCTAAACAGAGATAGGAAAATTTGGAGGTCCTACTGAAATGAGAGATGTGTAGTCAAGTGTCATATGAAAAGAAGCACCAGAATCTAGAACCCAAGAGGTACCTGAAGGAAACGTCTAAGCTAAACTGGCAGAACATGCTGAGCTATGAGAGAGCTAGTCTGTCCTCCTATGAAGGAAGGGCCTCCTTGCCCCCCTTTGGTCGCCCACCCCCACGTGTCTTATTCCGCTTTTTCGGCACCGCACAACTCTGATAGTCATGCCCGAAGTTCTTGCGGTAGTTGCACTGAACTCCAGTTGGTGCGAAAATAGGACGGAGACAGGCACCTGGGGATAGGCCGTAGTCGAAGAAGAGGCAACAAGCACAGTCGAAATAGACTGTGTTGCTAACCCAAGACGAATCTCTTCAGCCTGAAGTGTCGAAAGGGCCTCTGTAACGGTTGGCCGTGGAGAGCGGCTCAGCAGCTGAGCTCTGACAGGCTCAAAACTCTGGGCAAAGGTGGCAGATGAAGTCATAAAAGCGAAGACGATTATGATCCGCCTTCTGCACTTTGTGACACTCCTGATAAAGTGGAGAGGCCAGCTCATCTAGCTGGCGTCAGAGACTTGCCAGGGCCCGAAAGAAGTCAATGGAAGAATCTCTCTGGCAAAACATCTCCAACTCACGCTGAAGCGAAAAAAACTGAGCATCACTGCTCTGCTGGTATCGCTCACGTAAGTATTTCCAGATATGTTGAGTAGATCGTAGACCAACAATGTCTGGCTGGATAGAGTCGTCGATGCTGACCACCAGGATGGCATGAACACGGGCCTCGTCAGCGCACCGCCAAAGCGCCAATGGCATACCAAAAGCCTCATCAAGAACCTTTGCCTCCTTCTGGCGCCTCATCCGCCGTAAGAGGTGCAGTAGACCGCCTAGAGGTCAACCGGCCGCGCGAGAAGGGCGTGCATCGGTGACATGTCCCTAAAGGCGGAGACCATCAAGTGTGATCTCCATAAGAGAAGACCATAACCTATAGTTTGTTCCATGGAGCTTCGTTCCCAAGAATGGGACGCAGCAGATGGAATGGAAGCTATCAGTAGGCGGCGCTGAATGGCGCGACGGTTAAATCAACGTTACGTTTTTTCTCTTTTTCTCTTTTTTCTTTTTTCTACAAAACTACAAAAGAACATGGCTGTCGCTTCGCTCTTCGCTTCGGCCGATGCAGACGGCCGACTCGCTCAGGCGTCGCCAAGGTGACGAGCGGGCGGACAGTGGAGCGGGTGGCCAGCGGAGCGGCGGCCGACAGAGTTGCGGCCGACAGAGCGTCAACCGACGGCTCAGGGGTTGTTGGCAACACAGTGGCCGGCAGCGATCGGGCGGATCAGGTGAAGACGGCGGCGGCGACGATGGATCAGCCGGATCTGGCAAGCGGCGTCGGATCGAGCGAGATAGTGTCGATCCGGCAAAGAACGCTGGTTTCGGCGACGGCGCCCAGCGGCGGCAACAAAGAATATGGCGAAGGCGGCTGCGAGCGCGCGTACGCCGGTGAAGACGGTCCGGCAGAATGGCGCGACAACACGGGCGGTGTCAGAGGCAGTGGAAGAACAAGGTTAGAGCCCTAGCTCTCATACCATGTCATGAATATTGTGTGTATATTCATGAGACCCAAAAGGCAATATATATAGGGAGTACAAGAGGATATACAGAGAAATATGCCATATACAGATAAGGAAACTAAGGCATATAAGGAAACGAATAACAACCCTATTCTATCCTTAATAGTAATCACTGAAGTGAAACACGCAAACCAGGCATGAGGAGCCTATGAGGCCATAAAGAGCACACTAAAACAACAGACGTAGCCATATGGAACATAATACCCAGTGGTGGTCGCATGTAAACCCTCACGTAAAACACCATTAAGAAAGGCATTCATAACATCTAGCTGAAAGATAGACCACCGTCGAATAGAAGCAACCACAACAAGAGTTCAAATAGTGGTCATATGGCCAACAGGGGTAAAAGTCTTATCATAATCACGACCGTACTCCTGTTGGAAGCCGCGAGCCACAAAACGAGCCTTGTAGTGCTCAATAGTACCATTAGACCTGGTCTTAATCTTACACGTGATAGGACGAGTATGCACGGGTGTCGGTACAACATCCTAGGTCTCCGTACGTCGAAGAGCATCAAGCTTCTTTACCATAGCAAGCTGCCACTCAATGAGAAGCAGCCTCTCGATAAGAACTAAGCTCAGTGACAGAGAGAGCATAAGCTATCAAAGAAAAACCAAAATGATCAAAAGGCCGAAAGGATATCTGGTCACAAAGGGCGTAACGAGGAGCACCATCAGAGGAATCAGACATCGGTGTCGGCAAGATACCAGGAGTGGAGTCTAATGAAGGACGAGGATGCCTGTAGTGCATCCTAGAGAAGCGAGACGGTGGTGCTGCAGGAACAAGAGGGTGTTGTAGGATGCAGCACAGAAGGTGGAGGTACAGAAGGAACCATAGGAGACAGACTAGGGGAAGGCTGTGATAGAGGAGAAATGGGTGAAGAGCCAAAGAGAGACAACCATGGGATCGTCTCAAGGGTGGAAACAGGACGAGGAGCTGAATCTCGATAGAAGGTCGAGATTTGTCAAAGATGTCTCATGAGATCCTGATCCGTCAAGCAGAATGATCATAGCAGCGATAACAATTATACTCAGAACTGTAACCAAGAAACTCACATTCAACTGACTGGACCGACAGTTTGGTGTGCTCACAAGGCTACAGCAGGGCAAAACAGATGCAGCCAAAAACACAAAGGTGAGTGTACTTAGGGGCTCTAGAGTAGAGAAGCTCTATAAGACTGACACCTTTAAGAGCAGTGGAAGGTTGCATATTGATGAAATATGCAGCTGTAGAAACAACCTCAACTCAGAACTGAGGTGGGGCAGTCTCAGATAACGATGCTTGTGTTCAGCAACTCCATTCTGAGCATGGGCACCAAGACAAGAAGACCGTAGACCAATAATGTCTAGTTGGATGGAGTTGTCAACGCAAATTACTAGTATGGTTCGAACATGGGATCGTGCACTAGTGACATGTTCCCAGAGGCGGAGACTATCAAGCGTGATCTCCATGACTAGAGACCACAACCTATAGTTTGTCCCATGGAGCTTTGTCCCCGAGAATGGGATCACAGTTAATAGAACGGAAGCCATCGGTAGGCAACACTGGATGGCGCGGCGACCAAGAATGAAATCTTACATGTGGCGCTAGACGGCGTGACGGTTAGATCGAAGTTTTTTTATTTTTTGGAAACTAATAAACCTAACCAATTAGATTATATTGATTATATCGACAGCAAAGCGCCGAGTGAACCAAGCACGCGCCAAGCGCTGGCAACGCCGTGGTCAACAGCAAAGCGGCGGCTCGATGGTTGACGAGCGACGCACGGGACGACACGATGGTGGCACTGGGCGCTAGGCGATGGACGTCGAGGCAGGCGGTGTTAGTCGCCGGACTCTTGCTCTTGGTGATAGCAAGATCCTTACTCTCATGGAGAGGATGACACTAGGAGATGGGGCAAGTTTTCTTGTTTATTGCTCACACAATGCCATGCCAACTCGAGGGTTGGGGATACAAATTTATAGGTCGAGAACCAGCCAAGCATATGCTAAGATGCTATCCTAGATGCTGTCCTAAAAGCGGTCAATATGCTGTCCTAAAGCGTATGTCGTCCTAAAGCAAAAGCAGATGTCAGTCCTAAAAGCAGATGTCTTCCTAAAGCAAAGCAGATGCTGTCCTAAAACAAAAAAAACAAAAACTACCACAACCCCACAAAGACCACAAAGATGCAGAGACTTATTCATCATTCTCCCCTAAGTCTTGTGCGCTGTCTTGTGGGAGGGTTGAACCATCCCGATCTTGGAGCAGAGCTCAAGGAACTTGATCCTTCCAAGAGGCTTGGTGAGCGCATCCATAGTCGATCCGTGGTGTTGATGTAGCTTGCCTTGATGCTTCCTTCATCCAAGCAACCTCTGATGAAATGGTACTTCACCCGATGTGCTTGTCTCGCTCATGAAAAACGGGTTCTTTGCGTGGCTAGAGCGACTTGTCGCCCACCCCGAGCTCCACCGCTTGATGTCCCCGCCGAGGAGATCACCAAGCGCCGAGCGAGCCAGAGTGCTCGAGTTGAAGCGGTGGAAGCCGCTATGTACTCGGCCTCACACCGACAGGCCACAACTCGCCGCTTGATCGATCGCCGCTGAACGAGACACTTGCCGAGGAAGAAGAGAATCCCGCTTGTGCTCTTGCCGTGTCGATGTCGCCGCGTGGTCGCTGCCGCCGCATTCCGACGGCGCCGCCACGGACACCTCGGGTAATGGAGGCCGTGGTCAAGAGTCCCCGCAACGTAGCGGATGATCCTCTTCACACCGCCGATGCTCGCCGTCGGTTGTTGCATGAACCGACTAACGAGCCGACGGAGAATGCCAAGTCCGGCTGTGTGGGCGAGGTAGCGAAAGCTCCCACAAGACGCCAGATCGCGTAGCGCCCACCTCTCCGTCGTCTCGTCGCGGCTCGCCTTCACCTCTCCATTGGAGCGAGAGCGGGTTGCGCCAGTGAGCCCAACTAGCTCAACGACGCGCTTGGCGTGAGCGCTGCAGCCGGCGTGATCCCTAATCATCCCGTGCACCTCGATCCTAAGTAGAAGGAGAGACCCGTGTCACTCATCCGGAAGGTGGCCTTCATCTCTTCCTTGAATGCCGCCACTCCGCATCCTGGTGCCGATGATCACCAAGTCGCCGACGAGACACCCACCGCCAGGCGTTGCCGCTTTGCCCCGCCGGTAGATCTGCAGCCTCGTGCGCGCTCTGCCGAACCCCATTTGCTTGAGGCGGAGTCCAGCTTAGCGCCCACGCCCTCGGCTCGCCGCAGCCATGAGGCCTTGCGCAGCGGAGCACCTTGCCCTCCTTGCCGGATCGCAAATCCCGCGGTGATGCACGTAGACCTCCTCCTTCAAGTCGCCGTTAAGAAATGCCGACTTGACATCCATGTGATGAACACGCCACCTTCCCGGCGGCTAGCGCAGGAGTCGCGACGGACTCCATCCGCGGCGACGCGCGGCGCCATCGGTCGACTTCTCCCGCCGCGACGAAGCCTCGTGCCACCAAGCGAGCCTTGTGCTTGACGATGGCGCCGCCATCCCGCTCACCTTGAACACCCACTTAAGGGTGATCGCGCGATGACCGGCAGAAGATCCGCCAGCTCCCACGCCCGGTTCGCCGACGGCGTCCATCTCTCGCTTATCGCGACACGCCACGCCGCGTCTCCTCCGCCGGCGAAGAGCGGGGCTCGCCGTCGCCGCATGCCAAGCGCAGCTCCGCAGCCGCGATCGCGCGCCCGATCCGTGGACGGCGGCTCGCGAGGATGTTGTCCATGGTACGATAGCGCAGAGGCTCGCTGTCGTGGTAGGCGCCGACGCGTCTCGCTGTGGAGACAATGGAGAAGCGAACTCCACCATGCGCCTCATCGTGGACCGGCCGTTGGGGCCGACCCGGTGTGGCCGCAGGGCAGGAGAGCGGTGAGCCGGCAGAACGCGGTGGGCGTGGCCGGCGGCGGTGGAGCACTCGCCGAGCCGCGGCGAGCAAGGTGTCGAGCGGACGAGCTCGCGAAGACGAGCTTGCCGATGTGGCCAAACCTCGGCGAACGTGAGGAGAGCCAAGACCCGCAAGGGAGATCACGGCTATGCCATGCCAGCCTCGACGGCGCCCCGCTGCCGAAGCGCCTTGGTAGGCGAGCGGTTGAGGATGTAGACGGCAGCTACCACCGCTTTCCTCACGAAGAAGACGGCCGGCATCCTCTCGCTGCGAGGAGGCCCGAGCCATCCCCACAACCGCCTCAGTTGCGCTGCTCAACGACGCCGTTCTGCGCGGTCAGACGGCGGCGGAGTAGTGGCGCTGAATGCCTCATCGCAAAGACGACGCGACCACCGCCGTGAATTCGCCGCCGTTGTCTGTGGCGCAAAGACGCGTAGCTTGCGTCGCGCTCGCCCCGCAGGCGACTGCGTCGCTCGATGGCGCCCGCAGCCTCTCTCCTTGCCGCCGAGGACCATCACCCACATGTAGCGGGAGAGGTCGCCGACGAGCGGCAGAAGTAGCGCCGTCTCTCCCGTGGCGGTGTCACCGCCACACAAGTCCGCGCACGAGCTCGAGCCTCTCCTTGGCTCGGAACTCGCTGCTGGGAAAGCGGAGTCGCCTCGCTTCCGCCAACACACGCACGCCGAGAGCTGCTCCACATGGTCAAGGCACGGCAGCCTCGCACCATTTCCGTGGCACTAAGCCGCCTGGGCCTCGGCCGAAGGTGCCCAGCGCTGTGTTATCGCCACGCCGCCGTCCCGGACGAGCGGCGAGACAGAGGGTTGTGCCACCGCACGTGAAGAGTGTAGAGTCGATTTGCGCCTCGTTACCTTGGCAAGGAGGCGTCCGAAGGTCCCAAATCGCAAAGACCGCGCTCGATCTCGACACGCGAGCCGCTTCATCCACCGCCCCAGCCGATGATGGAGTTCGCAGATCGGATGTAGTAGACGCCGCGAGGCGGCCGGCTGCCGCGGGCCTTGGCGATTTAAGACGACAGAGCCGACGCCTTGATCTCCACGGCGAGGCGCGCGAACTTGACGGCGCCTCTGAACGCTGAGTCGAGCTCGAGAAGAACTCCGCCGCCCGGCCATGTGCGGTGGCGCCGTGTCGAGGCACCACCCGCTCGGTCTTGTCATTGCGGAATCGCCGCCGAGGAGGCGTGTGCTTTTGGCTCGCTGGCGGAGAGAGCCATCGGCGGTGCGTGCCGAGGTAGTTCGATGCTCGCACGAGCAATGAACAGACCGGCCGCTCCTCCTCCTCCTCCACGCTGACGCGATGGCCCGGCCGCGTCGTGGTCGCCGACACTCTTGGCCCAATGACCAAGCTTGCCGCAGCTTGTGGCAAGAGTCGCCTCGCGTCG
The DNA here is from genome assembly GCA_036346575.1 of Dendrocalamus sinicus. Classification (NCBI taxonomy): domain Eukaryota; kingdom Viridiplantae; phylum Streptophyta; class Magnoliopsida; order Poales; family Poaceae; genus Dendrocalamus; species Dendrocalamus sinicus. Next base: position 25,550 of record JAYEVI010000487.1, on the reverse strand, counting down.
CTTTGCTTGCCAAAGACGCCGCCTGGCGCTTTGCGCGCTTGCCGCGCTTGCCACTCTGCGCCGCTGTCGTGGAAGAAGGCTCCCTTCTTCTTGTCACCTTGGCCGGCACCCACCGCTCCCGAGCGAGGAGGAGCTTCCCGCCAATGGTGACGGTCCCGAGAGGCTCGTGGCTCATCGATGTCGACGACCTTGAGGCGACCCAACGCCTCGATGGTCATCGTGGAAAGGTCCACAGGACCCGATCGAGCGAGCCATCCGCTTGTACTTCTGGGACGCGGCGGAAGAGCTTCTCCACGCCTCTCTCCTCGCAGAGGTGTCGCCACCGAACCGCACCAACCGCAACGAGTGTTGAGACGAGAGCAAAGTCATCAACGCCTTCACCGCTTGAAGGCCGTTCTCCCACTCCGCGCGTAGTGCCCGCAGCAGACTTGCGCGCGCCGCCGCCGATGCGTCCGCAGCCGATGGCGTCCCAACCTCTTTGGCGACCGCTTGTTGGTAAGCGAAATCGCATCTCGCGGATCGCAGCGATGAGAGCATCCAGCGCCGTCCGATCCCGGTCGTAGTCGACGTCGCCGCATCGATCGATCCCACATATGCCGCACTGAGCTTTACCTCATCACCGCAGCCTCACTCGACGAAGTTGGTCTTGGGCGAGGTAGGCCACCCGCCGCCGGCCGACGCCCTCGACGACATGTACCGTACTCGGTGGCCACGCAGATCAACCGGAGATAGAGTCGCGTTACTCGCGAGGCCGCGCTCGCCGACCAGACGCGCCCGCCGTGCGTGTTCCTCCAGAGCGCCACCGCTGTGGCGCCTCCTTCGAGAGCCGGCGCGCCGCCGCTCGCGCCACTGGCCGCCACGCGGGGCGTGGCGCGCCGCCTATTGCGCTGCCGCTTGCGCCGCCTCCCTCTCTCCAAGAATTGAGTCCGCGTCGGCGCTATCATCAGAGCCGAGCCGCTGTTCTCTTGCCGCAGAGCCTTGACCTCTGCTGCCGCCGCACGCTGCGCGCATCTGCCGCCGCCGCCCACCGCCTCATGCTCGCTGCGCCGCTCACGCCGCCGCCACTTTGACGCTTCTTTCCGCCGCCGCTGTCTCGCCGCTGCCGCCGCTGCTCGCCACGACGAGCTCGCCGTCACGACGCCGCATGCTCGAGGCGATCGAAGCGCCGATCGCCTGCGGACATGGCACGCCATCGGGCCGTTGCGTGGAGAGGGCCGCCGACGAGCCGCCGCCGCCTCCCAGAGAGTGAGCGGGACAGCCGAGCCGCCACTTGCATCGGGTCGGGCCGCGAGGTCGAGAAGGAGATGAGCAGAGATGCTCAAGCTACGGGATACTAAGGCTCGATACCACTTGTTAGTCAGCCGACTCTTGCTCTTGGTGATAGCAAGATCCTTACTCTCATGGAGAGGATGACACTAGGAGATGGGGCAAGTTTTCTTGTTTATTGCTCACACAATGCCATGCCAACTTTGAGGGTTGGGGATACAAATTTATAGGTGAGAACCAGCCAAGCATATGCTAAGATGCTATCCTAGATGCTGTCCTAAAAGCGGTCAATATGCTGTCCTAAAGCGATGCTGTCCTAAAGCAAAAGCAGATGCTGTCCTAAAAGCATGTTTGCCCTAAAACAACAAAAACAAAAACTACCACAACCCCACAAAGACCACGAGCAGAGACTTATTCATCAAAGGCGGCGACGGCGATGGGCACTAGTGGCGGTCACCGAGACTAAGCGACGGGCAAAGCGCGCAAGAGGGTCAGAATGAGCCGAGCTCGAGCGAGCTCACCGCCTCAAGCTTGAGTTTGTTAGAGAATCGAATCGAACTCGAACCGAGCCTCGGAATCACCCGAGCCTAGAGTTAGGCTCAAGCTTGGCTCATTTATCTTTCGAGCCGATCTCGAGTCGAACTTGAGACGAGCGAAACACGAGTAATTCACGAGTCTTTAGCTTTTTATCTACCATAAGCTTAGCCAATGCAGTCTATCTTGTTCTTAGGCTTAAACCATTGTCTTATTTATAAGCCCGGTGATTTGGACAATACAATTGATAAAAAAATTGAAATACATGTGTATACACTTTAAAGAGTCATGCTTAGCAATAATGAACGAGCCTACTCGAGCTTTTCGAGCTCGAGCTCGATAAGCTTGCGAGCTTCAGCTCAAGCTTGAGCTTGAGCTTGGCTCGTTTATAATTCGAGCCGAACTCGAGTCAAGTCTAAAACGAACCGAACCCGAGTAGCTCACGAGTCTCGAGTTTTTTTTACAGCCCTAGCGGGCAGCTTGGCGGCGGATTCCCGGTGGTGGTGCAAAAAAACTTGGGTTAATGCCCTAGCTTTGATACCATATTATGAATATTGTGTTTATATTCATGAGGTCCAAAGGGCAATATATATAGGGAGTACAAGGAGATATCATAAAGAAATATACCATATCACAAAGAAAAGTGTGCAAGAAGATTTAAAAAAATTGGGTGGAAGATCTTTTTCATGGAAGGTTTCGTCTGGTTTAAATATAAGTTGATCATACAAAACATATATCTGGGCTGGACAACTAAAGGTCTATTCTTAAACTCAAAAGACCCCCCCCCCCCCCCGGGAGCATTAATTTACCTTTGGCAACTCATTTCTGTCTGTTGATTATGATTATGGTATTGGATAGTACAGCACTGAGAATTACAGAGTATAAGAACTACCCACTGTAACACAAAATTCAATTAGCAAAGTATAAAGTTTTTTTTAAAAAAAACTCACCACCCAGAGAAGAGTTCTAGGGTTTCGAGTAGATATATTGTCAGTCACCAGCTTAAAACCTTGATGTGCATCAACAAGCTCCACAATGGTCATTGCACCAAGCAAGAAAAACACTATTTGACTAACTTCAGCAGTTGTCTGACTCAACTCTTGAACAGCTACATCAGTCGAGGGAGCCTATGTCATATACAGAACAGAAGCAACAATTAAGGTCAACCATTGAATATCATCTAAAAGATGCTTAAATATATTCACAACATGAGGATTACGTTGTTGCAATGAAAATGTAAATCATCCCTATCTTAAAATTGTGGTACCTCCAAACTAGATGGTCACTAGCAAAGATGGGATATCTTATTCATCTGCATGGCACAGTCCAATTTAATATCTGGAGCATGCAAACTAGCAGGAATATTTTATTCCAGTATTTTTTTAATCAAGTTGATTACTGTGAGTCCCTTAATGAGCCATCTGAACAGCAATCAAACACTGCTCATAAGTTGTAACTATCAACCAAGCACTATACTCTGAATCCAACAAAAATGAGACTAGCTATACATGGAAAACTATCTTAAATTTCCTTAACCATGATTACAGTTGAAAAATACAGAACTATTAGGGAAGTTCTTAATTTCGTATTAACTAAATAAACTAAAGCATGAAAACAAAGATGCGAAAGAGGATTCATGCAGCCATAGCCTAGAAAAAATTCCGTGCAATAAAAAATGTTTTTCTTACAGAAGAAATTAAATTATTTAACTGCAATAATCACAATATGATTATCGATTTTAGTATTGGATAAGCTGACAATCTCTGTTTACAAAAAAAAATGAGGATATGTGTCTCAATCAGTAATAATCAAGACAGCCCAAATGAGTCGAATCTGAAATTGAGCTTTAAGACGTAGGATTGGCAACATGAATTTTGAAAAGAGCTGTTGAAGTCTTGAAGATGGCTTCACATATTAGCTTACCCCAATACTTCTGATAACCCATAGGCAGACAGCCATCAATAATCCAACTCCACTTTTGTTAAATGCTAGAGACTCCTCAAAAATGATGCCTGCATAGCCAAGAGCAAATACTAGTACCATTGCAATGTCCTGCAAACAGAGATAGTTCAACTAAGGTCGCAAGAATTATCACTCCCACGATCACAACTACAGAAATAAAGAGGTAGGAAAAGATACATGCTAGATGAAGAAACGACATAATTAAATTGATAAAGAGAAGGGGATCTATTTGAACAAGATGTTTAGAAATCAACTGACCTGATTAGCAGCAACCCAGGAATGGTTTATTGCAGCTGCCCCAGCCAAAGCCGTTGCAAGGATAGTGAAAGCTTTAAGAAGATCATTTTTTGGTTTGTAATTAGTTTCAAAATACTGTGAGCTAACTTCATCAACAGAGCATACAGGGTCACAGTTTCCAGGTGTGTCCAACAGCTGAAATTTTGATGAAACATGAAGGTGTTAGCAACTGTGTAGGGTATAGTAGGCAGTAGAGACCAGGGTTTGGAAAACTGATGGTAACCGCCATTGCGGTTTTGGTTTAGGCTGGCGGGTTCAAGGGCCTACAGCGCCCCCCCCCCCCCCCAAAATCCTATCTTCTTCTTGTAAATATATATTATGACCTGTAGATTACAATCCAAACATCAAAGTTTGAAAAAAATAAATTTGAAACTTGGAAAGAAAACCCGGACCAGTCTAGGTGGTGAAAGCCGGAACCTACCTAAATAGTCTCCAAACCCTACTAGCAACAACCAACCACCACATAGTGCACATATACAGATAAAATCACCATATACAATGCTCAAGAACTCCTATGACAGGACATAGCACTCTCTCACTAAAATTAAATTAGCAAATTAATTGTGTATACAACATGCACATGGCATATGATAGTTGCATTGTTTGATGGAAATGTATGGAACTTTGATAGTATAAATAAATTCAGGAATCAAATAAATGGCTGTTTACTTTCAATAAACTTGTTATCTACTCTTTATCCAAGGAGTTTGATGTGCACACCTCGTGTTGACAATTGAGTACAATATGCAGATGAATTGTAGTATATTTGCAAATCCATATAATGCTCCTTTTCCCTCAGGAAAGTATAATACTCTAACTTGCTAATTGTGGCAGAACCACGACCACCATAAATTGACTATTGTCAAACTAACATTGCACAAACTTGAAGATTGTAGGTATCAAAGTTAACAAAATATGCCGCTAGACATATCCTCTGATCTCATGCCTTCCTTTTTTTTATAACTTCACATTATAGCAGCCGTATGTGGGATTTATGTAATATCCTATTTTGTTGAAGCCATGTTTTGACTGGACCTGAGTTTTGATCAATTATACTGCTTAATTCATGTAAATGCTTTATGCAAATTTGATAGAGAAGCTGATAAAAAGTTTTGTGTGCAAACGCAAACTCAGATCAACAGTTGACCTAAAAGCATGTTGTTAGATTTTCTTGCACCAATTTTGTTTGGCAATTATCCTACAACTTGTACAAATTCATTCGGGTTGAGCATAACTGGAATTGAACCCATTCTCAAATGTGCTGCCATGGTAATTGTTTACTCTTGAGGTGGGCAGTTTGCACGTTCTGTGAGAGAATTTGAAACCGCGCTAGCATGGAGAATAATCTGGTAAAAATAAGGCATGATCATATCACTCAAACTCAACAAGACTACACTGCTGGCTGCTAATACAATAGTAACGAAAGTCATCATCCAAGTGGACAAGTTGGATCATTTTTCTTGGCAATTTATCCACTAATTTGTTCATCTGAATGAATTGAACTGAAGTTTCATTTATTTCATAAGCATACCAATCTTTTCAGGTAGTCTGCGTTCTGCAGCTCTACTACTGGTGTTGCCATTCCAGTCTGAGCTAGGAAGCACAGAACAGAATATCGCTCCATAGTGCTTATCAAATAAATGTGCACAGTGCGTAGTAGTCAGATTCCGAGCCTTACAATTAATTCATCAGAACAAATTTTGCACATATACTGCCACCAGTAGATGCCACACGATGCCATGCCAAGGTAATGCCACCGAAGCGCCTCGGTGAAATTGTTCGAATCAAGAAGTGCATACAAGTCCAGCTAAGCTACCGAAAGTTTGAACTCCCCCGTGGTGTTGTGCGACTAGACGCCGCACGGACTCAGGCAGATTTCACATTGAAGGCAAGGCAGCCAAGCGATTTGGCGTTGTCGCTCGGGAGGAAACGATTAGAGCGGAGAGGAGGGAAAGAACAAGGAGAAGAAGCTGTACCTCGTAGTCGGTGGGCTCCTCGGGCGGCACCGGCGGCGGGGGCGAGGAGGGTGAAGAGGAGGCGCAGAAGCAGAGCTCGCGGCGCCATCTCTGGGCGGGCGGGAGAGAGCCTGTGGAGAGGGCCGGCAGGCGGTGGAGGCGGCGGCGGAGAGATGAGAAGGTGGGGACGGAGGGGGAGGCTGCCGGGCAGGCGGCGAGCAAGTAGGAGAACGCCATTGCGGAGTGCAGTGGCGGCCCTTCTACAGGCGAGTGGATGAGAAGCGGGGGCTGTGTGCCGTTGAGAAGCAGAGATATTCGGCATATTCTTTTGGGTCTCTATGTATAACTTATATGGACATAGTTTATAACTTTTGAACTATACATTTGAGAGTATAGAGTAAGAAAAATTTATATATGGTTTTATCAAATATCAAGATTCGAATATGCAAATCTGAACTTTCTATGTGCATTGCAATAATGCAGAATCACACTAGTGTATAGAGTGAAAACATAGATAAAATATCGACATCACGAATAACTAAGAAAAAGAATGAATTAGTTAAGACCTTATAGCCAAGTTTACACTTTAATAGCCGGAAGGGTTTAACAAAACTAGCAGCGGAAGCACATGTAAGACGAAGTGGTCATTCGACATATCCACAAACAATCGATTGGTAAACAAGTCCCCGATCCAAGAAATTATCAAGTATTCTCCTTCAAGTATCTCTCGGTTGGTATGACTCTTCTTTTTTAACTGAGCAAATATGGATATAACCATAAGTACATAGAGTACTCAGCAAGTCGTTTGTAACAAGATACAATATAATTATACAAGGCTTACCAAATGATGACTGAGTGGTTATTTTGTAAAAAGTAACAATTTAGAGTAAATACAATAAATAGATTGAAAGTGAACTTTACAAATAAGTAATAAGTAAATAATCAAAGGAATTGAATAAACTATATGTGAACTGACTATTCACCCAATGAACCACCTGTGAACTAACCATTCACGTAATGAACCACTAGTGAACTAACCATCCATTTTCCAAACTTAGCACAACCAGGTTTTTATAAAGTTTCTACCCCTCGTGTGAAATTATTGAGCATTGTCCATAATCGGGGATATGGCTATTCGAATAGTTTTACACTTTACAGAGGTTGCACAGCTTTACCCACATGATATGATCATCTTATAGTGACACTAGAGCAACATGCTTTCTTGGACATGTTGACCAAAAAGATCATAACAAGTCCTTTACAATGCTTAATCTCAAATTGATCTTGCCAGCTAAGGTTTCACTATCGAAGAGGCTAACCATCTAGTTGGAAAAGCCCTCTCTTGCGCCAACGTAACATCCCAACGACAAAATCAACATTAAAACCTTACAAATTATTTAGCCATGTCCATTTCATACTAGACATGTGGTTGCATGAAAAAGCTCAGATCAATGGCATACAAAATTAAGTCCCTAAAGATTACCCAAATGAGATATCCACATCCCAAAGTGGTAACCACACTTTCTCTTTACTACACGATCACTTGTCCAAGTAAAAACCATTTTGTATAACCACCACCAATACCAATGATGCTACACATGTCATGGTACTCAAATTTTGTAACTGTGGATTCAGTATCTCATTAAATCAAAATTAATTAGTTAATCGACATGTGCTAATGAGCCCAACGTACTGCAAGTATGGCTACGCATACTAAACGCACAACACATATGACAACTAGTATTGTATCACTAAGTAATTACCCATTCTATGTTGATAATGGAATCATGGCATTCAAGTTATCAATTGAGAGATTAATCAAATTGGACAATAACTACCGAGTACAAAGGTTTGTAGTAAATTTACAATGCATCATAGTTTAAAATAAAATAATAAATAAATAGATTTGAAAATTAGGTACAATATGATCAAAGGACATGATTTGCCTTGGTCTTACTCAGTTACCAACTCTTGGTGTTCATATCCTACTTGACTCACTCAAAGACGTTATCTAACTGGAGAGATAGCGAGTGAAACACAAATAAAATAAAAAGAATTCGAATGAACTCTAAAAACTTCAAAACTAGAACAAAAGGATAGAGCTCAATTTTAGATGAATTTTGGAAAAGAATCGATCAATCTGAGTTAGGATGGAGAAGAATGGATCTTGGAAGATTTTTCAAAAATAAATTCTGAAAATTTGAGAAAAGGTATTGTGCTATTGACATGGTCTATGAAATAGTGCTAGCCTACAATGAACCCAAAGGCATGGTACAAAGGCATAAACCGGTGTCTTCTTGATGTGGCACTGGCTAATGTGGCGTTGACATGGCACGACATGTGGCAGACCCGAGGCATGGTTTGGCTAACATGGTAGTGACACATGGTCTGACGTGGCAGGTGAGGTGGCACTAACACGTGGCACAACTAGCTGAGGTGGTGAACACGTGGATTGACACGTAAGCCTAGGGCTGATATGACATCTAACATGGCTACTGGCGTGGATGCTTACGTGGCTTGGTTCATGGGTCTACGACATAGTGGTACTGATCAGTGGGACCCATGGGTCAGTGGCTCGGCTCACATGAATTGGGTTTACAGAGAAGTTGAAAGGATCGCAGTGTGCAATGACATCGCGATCGATGTCAATGAGCATGCGACTGTGGTGACCTTCGTGAGGTGAATTGATGCGGATGGCGCTTTAGGAGGAGCTACGGCAACAGCGAGACAATGACCGGTGGTAGTTTCAGTGAGTAGCAGAGAGTTAGATCGCAGCGCCTTGGTAGAAATGCTTATCTGCAATGATGAATGGTGAAAATGAGAAAGACGATGTCAGCGAAGAAGGCAAAGGCAGCGGTGCAAATGAACTACGATGACAATGCAAGAGCTCAGCGAGGACAACAACGGCTTTGGGATGCGCAAAAACGAGGGGTGACATGGCTATTTATGCGCGAAGGTCGAGAAGTCTATGGCACTTACGGGCAGGAGTCTGCTACGGAGACGGTGCAAACACCGAGGCATGCCTAGCTCAGACACGACGGCTTCTCCTGCACGGAGACGAAGCATGGTGCAAGGGAGCACCGATGGGTGACACGTGGCACAACAAGTGGTCAAGACGGCGTGAACAAATGGCCATGATTGATTGGCGCTGACGAGTCAGATTGCCGACACATGGCGAGGTGGGTTGGTAGGCTGGGCCAGAAGAAAAATAGGCCTGGCCCTAGGGTTTCTACCCAAGAGGCTTTTAAAGATTTTCTAAGGATTTCTAATTTCAGAAATTGAATTAAAATTATTTGAGGTCTCATAAATTCAAAAAAATCTAAAAAACAGAAAAATCCTTCCAACACAAGGAACCCAAATAAAACAGGTTTTCACTTAATTAATGTTTACTTTAGTTAAATTAAATCTTCTTAATTTGCAAAATTTCAATTTAAGCTTTAATTAATTCCAAAAAATGCAAATGATGAATTTTATTTTAAAAGCTTCAAAAGGACTCTGAAAAATAGGAAGTTACAATGATATAAATAAAGTCGCTATAGTGTATACTACAATCAACTTGTAGACTTCGTCTTTAAAGGCACTCCATTTGAAATCTAGTTATTGTAGAAAAGCCGATGCGCCTTTTAGTAGCCATAAAGAAGAGGCCCATTGATGCCACCCGCTTGGTCAACATTGTTTTCCTTGATATATAGCTAGCACCTTCCCAATTGGGTAAGTTTGAGCCAAATTCTAAAGAGTTTTAGATTTTAAAACTTAAGTTTCAATGGATTTTAACAAGTTTATACTAAAGGGTTTAACAAGTTTTTTTGTCAAAAATCAAACAAGAGCAAAAATCTCGATGTACTCACTCACGCCCACACGACCCTCGCCTCAACAATTCTAGGCCCGCCGATGCCACGCCATTGGCCTTCTTACCTACCACAAGCTTGCCTGTGGCTCCGTACCACTGGATGTCGCAGCCGCCACCTTCTTGCCTTGCCCCGATGATGCGCCTAGATTACTAACCATATCTTCGAAATTATTTGTTGTGAGCAAATTGTGTCGCGTGATTTAATTACGTAAATTGTCGCAAGAAAGGAGAAGTGTTTTGTGCTAGGGTTTGAGGGTGCCGTGAGGCCCTTTGTAGCCACAGACATGATTTAAAAATAAAAGATAAGATCTATTCAAGAAGTTAGTTGGCGCTCGTGCGTGTTTTCCGGTGTCATCTTTGACTCATTCTTGTTACGAGCGAGTAGTGCATGGCGAGATATCATTCCTCCATCGACTTAATCGCCACCGAGTCGCTTACTCGATCGTTGCAACAAAGATCGGTGTCGAACCATTCGAGCGAGGAAGATTACGACTACGCATAAAGGGGTCGAGTGAGCGATTGAACACCGAGCACTCAAAACCTTCATCAAGTGCTGAGAGATTCCAAAAAGCAGAGGCAATCATTCACACCCCTCTGATTGCAGTATTTGATCCTACAACATATGCTCCTTGTACCCTTGTAGAGTCGTATACTTCTCAATATGTAGAATGATGCATGGTAAAAGATTACAGTAATACTAGTTCAATGCAACTATCAGTTCACAAGTGTGTGTATGTGTATAGTGCTTATGGCTATTTTAGTGCTAAGGTACTAATGGCGACATGGGCCATCTGATCTAGATTGTGTGGTTGTGTAGCTCGGATGAAGGTAGGTGAGAAACCCATACAACTTGATGGGTTTTGTGAAAAGTGTAGGGGTTTTCTGCAAAGCGCTTAAGTGGGATGGGTTTCTTCCACCTCCATCGTACACACGATCAAGATTAGACGGCCTACATCGCCATTAGCACCTTAGCATTGAAATAGCCATTAACACTATATATATGTATATATATACATATGTGTATGTATGTATGTATGTATGTATGTATGTATGTATGTATGTATGTATGTATGTATGTATGTATGTATGTATGTATGTATGTATGTATGTATGTATGTATGTATGTATGTATGTATGTATGTATGTATGTATGTATGTATGTATGTATGTATGTATGTATGTATGTATGTATGTATGTATGTATGTATGTATGTATGTATGTATGTATGTATGTATGTATGTATGTATGTATGTATGTATGTATGTATGTATGTATGTATGTATGTATGTATGTATGTATGTATGTATGTATGTATGTATGTATGTATGTATGTATGTATGTATGTATGTATGTATGTATGTATGTATGTATGTATGTATGTATGTATGTATGTATGTATGTATGTATGTATGTATGTATGTATGTATGTATGTATGTATGTATGTATGTATGTATGTATGTATGTATGTATGTATGTATGTATGTATGTATGTATGTATGTATGTATGTATGTATGTATGTATGTATGTATGTATGTATGTATGGGCCATTGATATGAAAAGCCAACAATTGTTATAGGAGTAATAATCTTTCAATTTACTGCACTTGTGACTTCTCTTCAAGATTGTCACATTTGATGCTAAACCAAGCAATCAAAGAATGATCTGTAGTTTTTTTCTTAGAGTAAACGCCATGGTTAAACTTATGAATGAACAAATATGGATATTTTGAGATAGCATAGCATGACTAGAACCATCATTTTTAGATCATGACATCAAATTTATGATTTATTTTTGAAAGACTTTATGGGCCAAACTTGGAGCAAAATTGCTGCTTTTAACAACTTGTCACCCACAACAGATGGACAAACAGAGATGGTAAACCATACACTTTCTATGTTGCTACAAGCGATGATTAAGAAGAACTTAAAAGAGTAGGATGACTATCTATCGTATTTAGATTTTGCATATAACAGGGTGGTACATTATACTACTAAATTGTGTCCATTCGAGTTGGCGTATGGCTTCAAACCAATGACACTACAAAAGTTACTACAATTGCCTTTTCAAGAACGTGCTAACATGGAGGCATCCAAGTGTACTGATTTTATGAAGATTCACATCAAAACAAAAGAAGAGATTGAAAAGAAGGCTCGCTATTATGCTGCAAAGGCAAACAAGTTAAGGAAAAAGATGTTATTTGAACTGGTGACTTGGTATGGGTACATCTTCGCAAAGATTGCTTTCCAAAGAAGTGTAAATCAAAATTGATGCGTCATAGTAATGGTATATTCAAAGTGCTAGAAAAGATAAATGGCAATGCATACAATATAGAACTTCCGAATGAAACTTATGGGGGTGAGTACAACTTTCAATGTTGTTGATTTGTCACCTTATTTTGGACCAAAAGAGTCGATGATGACTCTTTTTCAAGAGGGGAAGGATGATGAGGACATCCCCAATGCTACTATATCATCCATCTCTCTCTAAGTATTCATGATGTCCATTATGATGTGCCTCAAGGTCCAACGACAAAAGCTAAAGCCAAATTACTTTAACCAAAATGTGAATTTGTTTCTTAATGAGTGTACTAATGCTTTACATGAGAATTGGTGGTATCTCATGTGGGGAGAGCTTGGGGTGGTTTGTCCTTATGGATCATGTGAGGGGAGTTTTGCGCTCATGTTTTATCTTGTTTATTATGCTCTTACTCCTTTCTATTGCATTGCATATGGGTGCATTGGGGTTAGTTCTTCTAACATAGATTAGAGTGTTTCTCTTGTCTAAGTTGCTTAGACTTCTTCCTCTCATCTTGTGATTCTAGGATGTCGCTTATCACCTGCTTCTCTTCTCACTAGGTTGAGCTCACTCACTTCTTATAGGTTCTAGCGAGGTTGGGCCACCCTGGGTAGATGGGCTACGTGTTTGCTCCTTAGTGTGTTAGATGATCAATTAATAGTCTTAGAGTCATATGGGGTAGATGAGAGTCAGTCTGAGCTATAGTATCTTCTATATCTTATCTATGCTTTAAGGACTGCCTTTTCTGATTCTCTTGCCAACTTCTCGATTTTATTGCTTTGGTTCAGGGGAAGTTCATTTGGGAACTTCTAGATCTTAATATTGACATAACTCAACTTGAACTGAAAGTGCATCTCATGTTGAGGGGAGCCGGCTTTTATCGCATTTCATTTTTGCATTGTAATATAACTACATGGAGTCTTGATTATTATCCTGTTATGACATATTTTCAATGAATTACATCTTGCCATGATCTGAGCTTACTTGCTAGATATATCATGACTTTATATGTGTAGTCTAGTCTTTGTCATGTTAGGTTGATTAAAATGCTCAACTTGAATTAAATCATGTCATGATAACTCTTAAGACTAGTCTGCCTTTAGTTATCCTTTTATGATTCATGCCATGTCAAATAGGATGGTTGAGTCTTGAATCTATATTGAGATTTAGATTGAGCTATGTTAGTTCCTTGATGAAGTATGAGTTAGTACAACCTTTTAAGAAAGCAAAAAGATCTCTTTTGTGCGAAAGAACTGATCTCACCAATTCTTTCTCATGAGACGGCTTGCCATTGCACTAGGCATGAACTCAGGGGGAGTTTTGGTTGACCAAGATCATTTCCTTAAGCTTCTTACTTGGAGTGGTCGATAAGGCTTAAGGTCTAGCACATGACTAAACAAAAGTTTTGTTGGAAACGACCATAAGATTTCTAAAGAAAAACATGTCAATTGTGCTAAGTTTGCTTAATTACACAAAGATCAAGTACTTAAACAAATATCTCGTCCTTGAACTTGTAGCACTCTAAAATGACTCAATACTAGCTTCTTGGTTCCACTTAGTTTATTGACATGGCATGTACCATCTTTGTATACCTTTAGCTAGACTATAATCATGGTTGACTTGACATGCTAAGAAATTCGCCTAATTTGCAGATTGTGACTTATTTGGCCTAGCTTGATTATACATGTCTTGTCATGATCTTGATAGCGATTTATGTGTTATGGCTTGGTGTAATATTTCAATGGTCATTTTGGATAATCTTCATGGCTCTTAATGCTTAAAATAAACAAACTTCAATCATTTCATCAACCACCATGTTTTATTCTCTCTTTTGCATTCTTGATAATTCTATTGCCAAAAGGGGAGAATAGCGGAGAAAAAGCCATTTGGGAACCTTAATAGTGGAGAAAAAGCCATATGGGAACCTTTTGGAGCTTTGGAGAACAATATGCACTTTCTTCTGTAGCTCTAGTGTTTCGTTTGTCGACATGGTCATAAGCTTAGCTTCTTTGTTTCCTTCTTAGACCATGTTTAACTTTCTTTCAGTTTCAAACTCAACTTTATGCTTTTTCTGGGTTTGTCAATATACTCATCAATGGGGAGATTGATAGACTATGTGGAGGTGACCCCGTGTGTGTGATGAGTAATTGACATCCGTTTTAGAAAAGTCGAGTTTGGTTTGTGTGGTTTGGACCATGTCGCTGCACCTGCAATCGATTCTGTCGGACTTGGTCAAACTTGGTCGAAGTGCTTAGGATGTCTATTCTCTTGATTCGACAGGTTGTGGCTGTTTCATGCTTAAGTTTACTCTTAATATTGTTGTTGATCACATTATGTCGAGCGGTGTTATTTGATGTGTTTCTTGTCTGTGATGGTTGCAGGATGTCGAGGCGGAGTTGTGGTGAGGCACGGGATTACCGGACTAGGCGCAAGCGGTGCCGAGGTCAGAACGGTCGAGGTGTGCCGAAGACGGCGAGGACTCGAGGTGGTTGCGAGGCTTGGAAAGCAAGGAATGAGGAAGCTTCCCGGAAGGTGCAGGAGGGGCATTTTGGTGAATTCGTAAAGCTGCACTAAAGAAAGTGGATTGTGGATAAAGCACTAGAGTTGGTGGAGACTTAATGGGCAAAGCATGTTGCAAACCCATTTTGCAAGGCTATAAATAGGGAGAGTGTCTCCTGCATGTGCATGGCTTGTGAGAGGGGTTAGAGGCTTTAGAGGAGTTGGTGTTTGCTTTGTGCTTTCAGTTTTGGAGTTGGTGGGAGATGGCAGAGGGTTGTTTTGCTTGTCTCCCGTAGGTTCCCTGGTGCTCATCTTCTTCTCTGTGTGTTCTTGGTTTTCTTGAGCCTGTGAGAGGGAGAAGATGAGTTGAGACTCCATGTAATCATTCCTCTATATTCAATCATGTATGGGGACTTCTATGCTATCCTTGTTTCACTGGGAATGAATCCTCTGATGTTTATCTCTCGTTCTGTCATGTTTCTCTGCTCGTT
Organism: Dendrocalamus sinicus; assembly: GCA_036346575.1. Classification (NCBI taxonomy): domain Eukaryota; kingdom Viridiplantae; phylum Streptophyta; class Magnoliopsida; order Poales; family Poaceae; genus Dendrocalamus; species Dendrocalamus sinicus. The sequence continues at coordinate 10,398 of JAYEVI010000487.1, read as the reverse complement.
CTTCTCACCGCCACTTTTTCTTCTTTTGATGGTTGAGTTGTTTCTTTGAGCAAAGAGTAGCAATGTTGCTTTGAACTAGGAGATACTCCAAAGCCATTTGGCTAGTCACTCCTGAGAGCAAACCATTTTTAATTCCAGATTTTGCAACTCAAACTCCTCTGTTCTTCATTTCAAGGGTTTCTCAACAGAGGAATCTTAAGCCCCCTCTTGATTCCCTTCTTAAGTTGGCTTGGGTTTTGGGCTTTCAAGTGCTTAGATCATTGCTAATCCAATTGCAAAACGTCTTGAGCAAAGGATGGATGAGTAGTGACTAATCTGAAAATTAGTGCTTTCCATCACTTCATTTTCAGATTTTTCCTCAATTCTTGATTTCTAGCCCCTTTAGTGAAATCCTTGAATCCAAAAGGTCCTAATGCTATTAGGAACATGTTCTTGCACTTGTGGTCTAAAGAGAGTATCTATTTTTCACAAATTTCCTTGATTTCTGTTAGTTTCACCTCTTCGAGATTTTCTCGTCGGCCCGCTGAAAAATTCAGTTCAACCGGTCAGACCGGATTCATTGAGGCGGTCAGACCGGATTTGGTGCGGCGGTCAGACGGCGGTCATTGACCGGTCGATCGTTTAAGACACCGGCCGATCGCTCTATAATAGCGGTCGACCGCCCATCCATTGAGTCCGACCACCCGGCCAATCTTGGAATTTTTGTTGCATACTTCTTTGAGGGCTTTCCACTTGCCGGTGTTCCTCTCGAGGTTCCAGAGAGCCCTTCTCCCTGATTCTCCATATCTTCAATAGGTATCGGAGATCTTAGAGAATACTTTCAGGGGCGTAATTTTTTGAGACCAACATTCACCCCCCTCTGTTGCCGATTTCGATCCAACAATTGGTATCAGAGCCGGTTAGCTCTTTCTCATAGATCTTGTAACATCCTGATTTTCAGAGCCTTTTTGAAGCTTTTAAAATAAAATTCACCATTTGGATTTTTCTGGAATTAATTAAAGCTTAACTAGAATTTTCATTAATTAAAAAGATTTAATATGATTAAATTAAACATTAATATTTGTTAAAAATATTTTATTTGTGTTCCTTGTGTCACAAGGAATTTTTCTGTATTTTCTGGGATTTTTCGGAGTTTGTTTGAGCTCAATTTGAAATTTCCAAAAAAAAGAGGAGAGAGAACGTCTTCTCCAGTACAAGACGGAGATCGATCGATGCCTCCGCGAAAGCACGCTTCCTTCCGATTTTCTCTCTTCATAACTTCCAATCCGGACCTTATCTCAATATCTTCCCAAAAGGAAAGTTGTGCTAAATCCGCAAGGAATCCATCCCAACCGGTCCCCTTCCGCTTCGCTCATCCGCTTGCCTTTTATCTCCAATTTTCTCGAACGGACTCTAAACCAAATCCGCGAATGGAGTCGGTTTCTACCCCTTCTAAGCCTATAAATAGGACCCTTGGCTCCCTAAACCCATCCCAAGCCGTGGCAAGTCCCATCAAAGGTCGACGCCGTCGGCATCGAGGTTCTTCGGTCTCGAATTTGCTCGCCACGCCTCGAGCTATTCGGTGAGTTTTTTAGTGATTCTTTCACGCCACATTGTGCCATCATGTGCCATCTACCTTCTTGCCAAGTTAATTTGGTTTTGGTGCAGCCAATCTCCGAATCGAGTTTTCCCCAATCTAGATCAAGAGCGCTTCCCGACGCCGATTCGTCATCTCCGTGAAGGTTTAGCCCTTGTCGTAATTTTTCTTAGACTTGCCTCGCCGCGTTCTACGCCGTGCTCACTCCCTTTTCCCGAAAGCCTCCACAAATTTTCGCCCGAACCTCGCCATGGCCGCCAATGGCATCTCGCGCCCCCATCTACCCGGTGATGTTTCCACCAATCCGTTCGCGTCACTTTGTGCCAAACCATCCTGTAGCTACCCTTCAAGTGGTTTTAGATTTCGTTCACCGAGCACCAAGATATTAAGTTTTTCCTTTACCCTTCCCGACGTCGTTCAAACGTAGATTGCGCCGTCTCCGATGGGTTTCTGGCCGAGCCAATAATTTTCCTAGCTTCACCAAGCCGCGTTCTACCCCGTGCTCACCCTACTTCTCCATGTCCTATGCACGGGTTTTATTCCTCTCTTCTACCCATGTCGTTGTAGCCGCCCGTGCCGTCACCGTACTCCATTTGGCGTGCCGTCGCTTCCTATGTGTGCCTTAGGTCCCTAGCAACCCATTTTGCTAGTTAGATTCATCTCCTATGCCTCCTCTCGCCAGCGCTAGCCTTCTCGCCAAAAGTACCGTTCTCGGATGAACAGTGACATCTGTGAATTTCCAGCATTTTCTCGCCCCGGCAAACTTTAGATCGCTCGTTCTCCTTCGTCCGAACTCCGATCGACCCGATTCTTCTTCCTAAATTCATCTAAAATGGAGCTCTATCTTTTGGTTCTGGTTTTGCAGTTTTTGGATTTCATTTGAATTTATTTTGTTTGTTTTGTCGTTTCGCGCGTAGAACCCGAAGTTGCCGAAGAGTTTGTTGAACCACAGCAAGAGGGACCAACCAGTGCACAAGAACGCAAGTCTCCTTTGATCATCTTGAACCTATGCTTTCGAAATGTTTTAAATATTTTAAATTATATGCATTGCTATTTACATAAAACCACTAGTTCAAATCTTTAGGAATTAGCTACTCCAACTTTGTTATGCCCTCATTTGACATTGATTGCCATGTACCTTTGTCACCCTAGAACTTCCTTTGTCTCAATAATGAGATTAATATTAATCTTTGTGAATATTAGAATGGTAGTGAAATGCTTAGTCATGCTATTTAATATATTTAAACTCTTGCAAATGGGAAGTTAAGATTTATTGAGAAAACCTTGTGTTTATGAAATTAGTGGTAATTGTAGTTGCCATCGTGCTTTCAAAATAAAAATAACAATGTGAAAATTGGTTTAGATTAGGTGGATGGTTGGTTTGGTTTGGTGCGCTTAGCACGAGATCTTGTTAAGTGTATATTCCACCCTAGTCAATTAAGGACCGACGCTTGTGTTTGTCCGATCGAGCATTAACCGCACAACCACAAGTCTATATGGGTACGACCTAGGTGACTAACTTATGATAGTCTAGTTTAGGTGCCACCAATGGAAAGTGGGTGCGAGGATGGACCGGTTATTCACAGTGAGGACAAGGATTTCATCAGACTCATATGGCGCAAGAGGGCTTGGTTCCGGCAGTTAGCCTACTCGCGGTGAAACCTCACGGGTGGTATCTAGCTAGATTAGAGTAAGGTAAAAGCTTTGTGATATTTTATCTGGGTCTCATGCCAAAGGAAGCATGTTGACTTTTAGGATAATTTATCTCTTGTGGGTAAAGTTGTACAACCTCTGCAGAGTGTAAAACTATTCGAATAGCCGTGCCCACGGTCAAGGGCAGGCAAGGAATGCATTCACATGGTAGATTTCTGGTTTTGGTTTTAAAATCAAAAATTTGTACACCGAGAGTGGAGGGAACTCTCGGAAGGGAATCCTGGCGGTTGGAGCAGAGGTGGATGTAACCCGCAATATTAACTGGTTCAGTTGGAAATGATTAAGCTAGTGTTGGTGGATGGAACCTTCACTAGAGTATAATTGTTAGTTCTGTTAAAATCATTTACCTTAGTAAATTGATGCCTTCGAAAATAATTAGTAGCAATTGAAATTAAAATATTGCTTTGTGCAAAAGAGCCATATAGCCTTCCTTTGTCAAGCCTTGCATCTATGCATTTTTCCCAAGACTTGCGGAGTACTTTATGTACTCACATGCTACACTCAAAAATAAATCTCAGAGGAAGTTGAAGCTCAAGAAGGTGACTACGACTACTGCTTCGCTTGTGGATGTGATGGATTCTTCCCGGAGAACTAGGTCGCGCTTCCCCAGTCAATTGCCTGTGGCGTATTGATGGGTCGTCATCGAGTTATCTTTTGCTTCCACTGTGTTTTATGTGTGCGAGGTCTTAAACCTCTATTGTAATAATGAGACCTTTCGTTGGTACTCTCAACTATTGTAATAAATCGCCGTTGGTGATGTTTATCCATTCTGCTTAACTATGTGCACTAGCTTTGATCTGGGACTAGTGTGGTAATACACAGAGGGTCCGGGTTCGGAAAAACCGGTCTCTAGAGCCATGGCGACAGATAAGTACTCAACCAAGCCCCCGGTCTTCGATGGGATCGACTATCCCTTCTGGAAGAGCCGGATGGAGACCTACATCCAGGCTCAGGGCTACGCCATCTGGCGCAAGGTCAAGGTCCGGTATGTTGTTCCTGCTGATGATAACATCAATGCCGGAAACATGGCTGATGTTGAGGCAAATGCTAAGGCAAGGAACATCATAATTCAGGGTCTGAGCAGAAGCGAGTTCGATCGCATCTCTCATCTGACGTCGGCTTCGACATCTGGGTGACCCTCGATGCATACCATAAAGGCACCACCTAGATCAAGATGGTTCGACAGACCGGTTCAAGCGAGATTATAACAAGTTTGAAATGCTCACTGGTGAGTCCCTCGATGAGTGTTTTGCGCGTTTCCACAAGATTTTGAGCAACCTCCGAACGGTCGGTCTCACATACCTCGACTCGGACAATGCTCGACAGATGCTCGCAGCTCTTGATTTGCGTGTTTGGGAGATGAAGGTGACTACCATCAAGGACACCACCGATCTCTCGACCTTGACTCTTGACGCGTTGTACTCACGCCTCAAGACTCATGAGATTGACATAGTCTCTCGTAGGTCGAAGTTGCAGTCGATGGCTTTGGTCACCTATCCCACCGTTTCTAGACCTTCTTCCAAGTCAATTTGTGGATTCTCTCTAGCTGCTCTTTGTGATGTAACTGATGATCAGTTAGAGCAGCTACCAAAGGATCAGTTAGCGCTTCTAGCTAGAAAGTTTTCCCACGCATACAAGAGGGTGAGGAATCGGAAAAGGAGTGGCCGATAATTTGCTTCGAGTGTGGTGGCCCCAACCACATTCGGGCGAATTGCCCCAAGCTGGGGAAGGGCAAGAACGACTACAGCGGCGTGAGCAAGAACGACTACATCGACAAGAACCGCAAAAAGAAGCCCCCAGTTCATGCCCAAGGCAAGAAGAAGTTCCGCGACCGGCAAAGCTAAGAAGCTCTTCCACCGCGTCCTCACCGCCTTCGACGACCTCGACCTCAAGACGACGATGGGACGGACGAGCAAGACCCCAAGGGCGGCGACGACTTCTCCGGCATGTGCTTCATGGCCCTTGAGGGCGAGATCAGCGACAGCGAGCTTTACTCCGACTCCGACGAGGTATACCCCTCCTATGACCAGCTTAATGATGCTTTTCTTAAGCTAGGGAAATTCCATGCTAGATCTAGAGCTAGGTGTAGCGAGTTGGAGAAGGAAGTAGATAGATTGTCACGGGAGCTTACTTCACTTATATCTGCTCCCTCCCGTGACGAATGTGACACATGCTCTGTCTTGCTTGACAAATGTGACCAACATTCACCCCCCTCTGTTGCCGATTTTGATCCAACACTAGGCACATGGTGGAGGAGTGCACCATACAAAGATGATGAAAGAGGACTTTGATGGTGCAAGGGATTTGATTCACAACCACACCATGCTCGTGACTTCCGTGGTGCTAATCGTGGTAGAGATGTGTGTGATGGATGTGCTGCCCATGGTGGAGGCATGCGTCATGGTGTTGGTTTTGCTTAGCGTGTTGCCGTGGATGATGGCATCGGTGGGTCAAAATTTATATACCATCGTTTAATGGCAAAGTTGAAGTAGAGGAGTACTTGGAGCAGAGATAGGCATCGAATGCAGATTTTTGATAGCCATCATTACACCGAGAATAACAAGATTTGTTTGGCAATAATTAAGTTCACTAGATATGCTCTAGTTTGGTGGAACCAATTGTGTCATGCAGTAGCTTGTCCCGATATTTGGGTGAATTGAGGAATATCTTGAGGTGACATTTTATTCCAACACATTACACTAGGACCTTGTACAATCAGTATAACAATTACGTTAAGGTACTTGTAGTCTTGATGAACACTACAAAGAGATAAAGATGTTGATGACCCGTATAGGGACGGATGAGCATGATGAGGCTACTATGGCACGTTTCTTTAATGGGTTAAATGAGGATGTGCAAGATAGGGTAGAAATGATCCATTTCTACAACATTTAAGACTTGGTGTATTAAGCTGAACGTGGTCAATAGCGGTTGAAGCGCAAGCAACCCAAGGATGGGCATGCCAACACTCAAACAAGCTCTCGGAGGCATCCATTACAATAAGGCAATTATGTTGGTTCACACTCCAAAGTGCCAACATCAAACATTCAAACGAGACATTCAAATGAAGCCAACAATGGAGATAAAGAAGCAACTAAAGTTGATTCTAGTTTGCCTTGTAATGCTCGTGCTAACGAAACTGAGTGCTTCAAGTGCAAGGGAAGAGGGAATATGGTATGTGATTGTCCAATCAGCGGAGAGTACTTGTCACTAAAAATACCTATGGTTTGACAAGTTCTAGTATTGATTCTAAAAGTGAAAAGTCCGAAAAGAAGATTATATGCACATACTGAAATAGGGCCATTAATAGATGATATACCAATGCCAGAAAGATGAAACATGCTCATCAAGAAGGTGGAAGGTGCTGAAACTGAAGCTAAAGGGCAACATTGAAGTGTCTTCCAAATGGAGTGCCAAATCAAAGGGAAAGCATGCAAGTTGATTGTAGGTGGTGGGAGCGTCACTACTGTGATTAGCAAGAATTTGATGCATGCTTTAGGGTTGTCCACGTGAAGGCATCTTCAACCACACCACATGGAGTGGCTACATAATTCCGGAAGGCTAAAAATAACCCACAAGGTGGATGCGTGTGGGTTTTTGTTGGGAGGACCATGGCAATATCATCATAATGCTACACATGAGGGTTGATTCAACACCTATTCTTTTGAGAATGATGGGAGGCGACATGTGCTAAAACCGATGGTGGAATGTGTGATCAAAGCGGAGGAATTTTAGCAAAGAAGGCATTGAAGATTAACTCAAAGTCGAGGATGGCTTTGCTTAAAGGGGGAGGGATGATACGCCCAAAACACTGCACTAACTCCAATGTGTGATGTTGAGATAAAATCTATGTATTCGATGATAGTGTTGTGCCATGAAAATGATAGGAATGCCACAAAGAATAGATACACAAAAACATATGCATGGAAAGGTGGTTGCATGCAAGAACGTTTGGGTTGCATGTAAATCAAATGTAGGTGCTACGTGTGTAGGAAGAGTCGCTACATGCGACTGTGCTAGTGTGCATAGGGACGAAAGAACGAAAGATTGCACGCTGCTACATGGGAAGCAAGAGAAGAGAAGCCTAAGCTAGGAACTTGTTCACGTGGAGCCGGATCGTGTACTATGCGTGTGGATGCCGAATGAGTCATGAAGAGGTGAGCGTAAAATGGGGCACCAATTGAAAAATTTTCTATGTTGGCTTGATTCGAATCAAGATAGGACGTGGCATTTGATTTCGCTTTGTAAATATTTCCAAAACAACCGTGTAGTCGATCTATTTACTTAAGTCTAGATTAATTCCTATCGAGGTGTTTTATTTACCTTTTATTATTTTTATGCATGCTATCTTTGAGATGTAAAAGGAGCCATACCTTAAAGAGTTTGAGTCCAGTCTATTTAGGGGCTATATAAAAGGCTAGGCCTCATGGCCATGTAAACTAGAAAATTTTTGCATTAAGAAATACACCCAAAGAATGCGAGCATGGCAACCATGTTGTGCTTTTCGCTTATGTGAGAACCGATCTAGGTTTTCAACCATTGCTTCTTGGAATTGATCCTCAAGGACCGAATTCAAGTCGATTATCATCGATCTACTTCTTTTGATATGTTCTTTTGAGGTGTGGCTTATGGCTATGATTTATAGTTTTTCCCTAGCGCTAGCGCTCGTATGAACAAACCGAATGCCGATAAGCCATTTAAAAGACTATCCCGATAAGCCATTTCAAATGGTGATGGAGAAGCTATCCTGTTTATTTGTTTGAGAGAAGCCATAACTCATAAGTCATAAGCCATAAGCTGAAGAGAACTCGACCAAATTTGTTCGTGTGCTGATTGTGTGCATAGGTAAGGAGGCTATTATGGTTTGGTACCCTACTAATCAAAGGACCCTAGCCAAGCCATCTATCTTTCTGGTGATCTATAGATTGACATTAAGGAGATACTGCTGCTTATTGCATTGAGAGGAAGCATCGTGCAGCCGTTGTTAATTGGTCGAGGACAGAGGAAGCTATAGGCGTTAAAGGAAGTTAGAATCTGCATATATTCCTCCAACTTCTTACTATTCTAGCTAAATCAAAAGAGAAGAAATTGGATGCTAGGTTGTTTGTACCATGAAAGGTTGGGCCAAACTTACATACAAATTGAGATGGTGTGGTTTCCATAATACGATGTGGGAGTTGAAAGTTATGATAATTCTAGTGCCGAGACAGTATGGGAGACTTTCTGGTAAAAGGGGAAAGTTGTGGATTTGGAGTGCATTGTCAATTTAGTGTTGTATTGTATTGATGTAGCTTATATTGAGTTTGAGTGTTTACTAGAGAAGGAGTAACTTCGGGGTTGGTGTCATCTTCTAATCAACTCGATCATTGCAACTAGAGAGACAAGTGCATAGTAAAATGATAGTGGATGGTTAATAATTATTCATTGTTGTTAATTTAATTATGTTATGCAATATTTAATCATCTTTTGTTCAGAATGATATTAATTTGATGATAAATGTTATATGTGGCAACATGGTGGAAAATTGCATTCATAACATAACATATGCATTACAAGCCAAAGCAGTGAGAAAGTTAAATAGCTATGAGTAAAGCTATCTGACTAATCATACATGCTCCTGAGTAAGACCTACAGAGGTGAGCACCTCCACAGTAGTGGAGGGAAAGACTTACTTTGGTAAGCACCTCCGCGGAATGGAGGTAGAGGGTGATATCAACGGAAGTACCCTTGAAGGATCAAGAATAATCGACTAGAGGGGGGTGAATATGAGGTTTTAAAACTTATCACTCTAAATTAACAATTTTAACAATTATGAGCTATTCAAGGATTCTAGCATAAGTCAAAAGCTAAGTGACTAAATTTTTCTAACGCATCACAAATAATGTTTCTACTAAATACAATTCAATCCACATAAGATATATCAATTTGATAGATAGGAATGTAAATATGGAAGAGTACAGACAAGAGATAACCATAATGGAGACATGCAATATTTTTCCTGTGGTATCGAAGACTTGTCGGTCTTCACTAGTCCACGTTGAGGTAAGCCCAAACGAATATGACCAGCTCCACGAATTAAGCTAATGACCTCAAATCCACTAGAGTTGCTCTTCCTCTACTCTAGAGATGACGAACACTACATAACTCACAACTGGAGTCAGGACTCTTCATAACCTTCTTGAAAAGATCACCGCGCAAACTTTCCCCATGGCGTCTAGGTGTCGGCAAACACCAAAAGTAACAAATCACAACCCTTACTTAAGGAAGTAATAAGTGCCAAGAGGATCAATAAATGATGCAAATGCACTTCAATTCTCTCAACTACCTCAAAATATGAAATGTGAGCAAAGGAGTAGTAGAGTGTGCATTAATGGCTCTAATGTGTTCCATGAGGTCAAGAGATGGTGCCATGGTGCTGGTAAGGGGGTATTTGTAGCCCCCAACTAGAAATTCGACTATTTGGGGCCAAATTTGATAAAATTCGTGAGGGTGCGCGATTACCGCCATGTATCGCCGATACTACTGCACCTCTTGCTCAACGGCTCTTTAGGTTCAATTAATGCGTCTCAACTAGCCGTTAAACTTTATGTGCGGTACTACCACCTCACAGACCGGTACTACCACACAACGGTAGTGTCAGCTTCGGCATAATCAGCACTACCTGACACAGAGTTTCAAAAAATGGCCAAAACATGCCATCTGGGAAAAAATGTACCACTAGAAAATAGGTACTACCACATTGCAGTAGTACCGCTGTTCACGCGCGGTCATACCATCGGCCAAGAGTACCACTGGTGGTTTCAAGTGCTACCAATTTTCCTAACAGAGGTTTTTAATACTAGCTCAAGATGCATGCATGACTTTTTGTTGATCGAGATGGCATAAATTAAATCCTTAAGCTACTAGTAATGATCCTCTTTTATAGTAGGACGTCTAGCCTACAAATTTGGTTTTTTTCTCCAAACACCGAGACCGACAAAGCTATATAAAGGATCCTAAAGCTATATTTTATAGTAGGTGGAAGTAGAACATAGAACAATTGCACTTTTGTAACTCTTCACTCCACCTAATAATTCATTACTTATGATCATGAACAATTTAGTAATTTC
>JAYEVI010000486.1:0-67500 GCA_036346575.1 Dendrocalamus sinicus | reverse complement strand
TACCAACTCATTCGCATAAACGTTAAGGGCAAAAAAGACATGCAGCCATAAGCCTGCTCCACCGTGCCGGCCGTAGCTTGCCGAACCTTCACTCGATCCGTTCACGAGCAACCATCTGCCTTCCCTCCCATATTCATCTTAGCTAAACGCCCTGTCCCGCTTAGCTTAGCTTAACCTTAGCTCAGACGCATAATCAAACCAACTTAAATCAGGACCAACCGGTGCATCTGGTAAGTTTAAATTAAACCCCAGTTTTCACAGCTTAATACGTGTCACAGATTTCCACAGAAACATGGGGCAGAGCAGTGAAACGAGTCGCAGTCAGGGATAAACATTGACAACTACTGTGCGAACTGCAAACGCTCAGTACATCAGACAACTACTGCTAGCATCCTACAATATGTATGGTCTGCTCTTTTCCTTCTCCCAGTGATAGTACAAGCTGGGGCACTAGTGCCATGGAAGTAGAGACCCAAATGCCCCTAGTTGGGAAAAAAACTGAAGTTGCCTCTCAGGCTCTCCCTTTCAAGAACACTGCCAAGTGTAAACCGCCTAGATTCAGAGCAAACCGTTACAGCTTGAGCTACTTCGTGATACCATCCCCCTGTATTTCTTTGTGCGTACCAGTTTGTTCATCCTGTATTTCTTTGTATGCGCCAGTTTGTTCATCATACGAGTACCTGCACAGGTGATAAAGGGCATCAGCAAAGACAAATGTATGTAGCTAGTGCTGTTGGTGTATGTCGAAAACTAAAATAAGGATTCAGTAATTGGGCAATCAAACTACAAAAAAAATGTGGTCATATAATATGGTTAGCACCTTTCTTTGCATACAAATTCAGAATCATCTTATCATTCACTCAGCTACACAGGGAACACCATCGTTTGCACATGATGTTTACAGGCTACAGCGTAGCCCTTTGTCTAATTGACAAGCCATTTTGCCCCTCAATTCTCTAAATCAAATGCCGTTCCTGGTGTCAAAGGTTTTGTTGAATGAATGTGTAATTGTATGGCTACCCATCAGCTTTGAAGCTAAAAACATCTAATAACTGAGACGCTCAAGCACACTGGGTTGTCAGTGGAAAGACAAATGCTTCACAAGCGGTGGTGACTGCCTAACATCGCCATGGGGTATATATTTCATCACAATGGTGAAGGAGACACATGTAATGACACAGATAGCAAGCATATGTCCAGCCATTTGCAAGGATAAAAATTGAATAGTGGTGCAGGAACACTCCTAATTCTACAAATTGAATGTTTTCATAACATAGTGAAGCATTGCTTTCTAGACAGTTGAAACACAAGGCCTCGCATCTGCCTAAGGAAGAACACTAGGGCTGTCTGTCTGGTTTCCGGACAGGCTAGCAATTAACATCAGTTGGATAGTTCATTGCGGGTCCTGGAGTGACCTAGCATCACAACTATGTGTTTTATCATCATCAAGGGTAGGACAAGCATTCTGTCACAACCCAATTAAAAATCACCACTCTGAATTCAAAAGCACTAAACAATCCCTCTATAACTGAAAATGCAGCTTCTCCCCAATGCACAATTGCTCCAAAACATTGAATACCTCTCAGCAGTTCATACATTAATTACCAGTAATGTATTAAACAAACGGGAAAGATACTACACGCAGCCAAAGTGTAGTTGCGTCCAGAAGAAAGCGATTGGTCCAAACAGAAAGCAATGACTGCTATTGAATGTGAATGAAAAAAAAATACCAGGTTCCTGTGGATGCAGAGCAATAACACCCAGATGTAGGATCATAGTAATAGCCTGTGCTGCTGCTATAGTAGTAACTGCATGCAAAAAGAAATAGGAAATATAATTAATGCAAGAGTATTAACAATACAACAGTTGGCTGCATAATTATAACATAATGCTAATAGTAAAGAATTCCCATGACAACTGAGGGAAACAGCACAAAGTAAAACCTATAACCTACCCTGAGGTTGAATCAAAGACATAATCTGAGTCCGCAGTTCCATTGTCAGCTTCTGCAAGAAACAATCCAAAAGAATTGTCAATACAGAAACAAAATGATCCAAAAAAAGATTCAATACAGACACAATGGTTGTTAAAAATAAGGGGATGTGTGTGATTGTTCAGCATAAATAGAAATCAATGAGAGATGAGAATGTACTCTCTGCAACTGTGGTTCCAGAAGCAGTTTGAGGTACTGGCTCAGGTTTACCTGAACCAACAGTTTTGGCATCAGAATCACGATTGACAACAGCATCATCATCATCGTTATTACCAAACATGTCGAAGTTACTGTCATCATCATTAGATGTAGCAGTAGTTGTAGAGGTATTGGCAGCTGAAGGACCAGGGTCCATCTCGAGCAATGACGAGGTAGTTTGGTTATCTTCTGCAGTGTCTGCAAAGATATCTTCTTCAGCCTCTGGCACACCAAGTCGAGCACGCACCAGGCGTTCATACCCCTCTGCAAAAGCAAAAAAAGAAAAGAAAAAGGAAACACATAATTAGGTGCAATCCCTGCTGAAACGATTTCAAGGAATAATTTATACAAGCACCAAAATAAACACAGTGTGTATCCCCTTCTGTAACTGGTAACTGCATTGTTTTTAGATTCACAAGCTCTAGATGCTACCTTTTTAGTTCTCTATCGTCCCTTTATGTAACTGGATAGTTCCTTATTTCCTTTCTTTTTGGTGGGTGCACCTTTTGAAGGGGTGGAATGGTATGTTTGCTTGTATATTGAACTATCCTGTTAGCATGACTTGTAGAGTTAAATCAGGACCGGGCTATATGGATACCTGGGTAGTGGTGTTAGCTAGGATACATCATAACATGAACCAAGTAAAAAGCTTTTATTCAAATGGGAAATGGATCCTCTGCATTGCTTCACTAAATGAGTGTGCGTTATGACCCCTAACAGGCGTCCGGTTGTGCCTAAATGATACAAAGGGATGGTAATGTATGCATGCATTAACTGCACTGCAGAGGATCTGTTTCCATTGGAAAATAGAGATGACCTCATTAATGCAGCATGTATGTATATTTCGCATGCTCTAACTCAAATAATGTCAAAGAATTCAAAGCTGATATCAGGCATATGCATTTTGCATGACAATCAGCTCACCTATTGTTCAGATGTCAAAGTAGTCAAATATATTCTTTTTGACTAGTAAGATGAGTGCAATACAATTTTCATACACGTTGACAGAAGTACAGGATCACTACTAGAACATAAGAAATGGAAAACAACTAGTAGTAATAGAAATGAAACATGGTGATCACAAAAAGAAATTTTGAATAAGCTGGTGATAAGGGGGGGGGGGGGGGGAAACTAACCAGCCTCACGTTGAAAAGTCTCCCGGTCATCTGAATAAACATCTACACCAAAACATTAAAAAAAGATGAATGAGGGTGCAATCACATTAAGGCTGTACCTACTAGCAGAATGAAATGATTAATGGGAAGCCGAAAGAACTAACAAAATAAGAGTTCAAATAGGAAAAAACACATACTGTACTCGCCATTCTCCATTAGCTTCATGGCCGCTTCTGTCAGCTCATCAAATATACGCTTGGTCCCCACGGTCATCTTTCCACGTTTATCAGTGGATGTATTCTTTAATCTTTTCAAAGCTTGTATTATCTGGCAGAAAATCATTCAAGACAAGATTTAACATGCATTCACAACCTGAAAATGATTCTGTCCATCTCATGACAAATTTTGGTTTATACAATGTTTCCAATTTAGATATTTAGAGATCCAACAACAATGGGGATAGAAGATAAGGTTGTAACCAGGGGAAAAAATGTCTCAATGTAGGTGTCCCTAAGTCAAGTAGGAGAAGCAGTACACCATGGTTATAGATTATCCGAGACTTTCTCAAGTTTTTCAGGAATAATTGGCCTGTAATAAGAAAAACATATGTTCCTAGATGTTATTATTAAGCAACAAAAGCGACAGTTTATGGGAATATTTTTTTTGGGTACAGATCTGTTTTTGAACTCAATAAAGAGAACAAACATGTAGAACATGATCATGCCAAGCATGCAAATGTCCTCATTCTTCATTTGACATGATAAATACTAAACAATGTTGCACCTTATGGGTGTTGGGCATTTAGCACAATTTGAATTGAGTATTCAGTTGTATCATCCACAGCAAAAATGTATACGCAACCAGTATATCAGGCTGCGAGGTTTAAAGCAATGGATACCGACAGTTAAAAGTCACTTAATAATTTCTTGAGTCATGTTGCCTTTCTGGGAGATCAAATAACAAGTGTCGCTACAGTATTGTAAGCAACACATACTGATATCATAATTATATACCACAAGAAAATACAAGAGAAGAATTTAACGGCAAAATCAATGAGGGTCAGTGTTCAAAATCATAACAAAAGCACATGCTTGTCAATTGTCATGAATTCATGATACAGTATTATTGACTACCTAAGCACAAGTATAGTGAACTTAACAATTTTTTGTTCTTAGGGCCTGTTTCAAGTATTCACTCAGTCAAAAAGAAGCAGCTTTCATTAGGTGTCATAACTTGCATAATTTGAATGGCAAACTAGAATTGCTTAAAACTACGAAGATACTGCAACTAAACATACCGTTTCGCCTGGTTCAAGCATGTTTGCTATTCTCCTTTTTATCTTTCCAATATCATCAGAAGAAAGATCCTGGAACTCCTCTTCTTTGTCTTTTTTCTTTTGAACCTTTTCGGCATACTTTGTGTCAACTTCAACACTATCCAACCAGGCATCCTACAACAAACAGGTACTTGCGTCACCAAATTGTAACTTCTCGTAAAACATGTATAATGATAAACATTAAACTCGCAGCACCTTAATTTCATTGCCTTTTGCATACTCCACAAAATTCCCATTTTCATCAAAATATCCTTCTTCCCTCTCCTGCTCCAAGTTGAAAGGTTCTATCCGAATACCATCATCAACAAAGTTAACACCATCCTGTTGAACATCAAAGTCTGTGTTATCTGACAATGATAGCCAAGTGGGTAGCTTCAAAGTTATGCCCAAATTTCATATGCTGCCAATGATAATCAGGGGGAAATGTAGGAGAAAAGGAGTGTGTTAGAGATCAAAATATGAAAAAGGAAAAAAAAAACATAGGTCAGTAAGATGGTAATTGGTAATCAATGATCACTTGTTTTTTTTAGGATGTTAAAAAATAATAGGAAAGTGCAAATACATAATATTTAAGTCGTAAGGTGAAAACGATGGTAAAATTATCAAGTTCAGTTGTTATGCAAAATTATGTAAAACGGTGCATCCATCCCTACACAGAACTTAAACATATGATAGATGTGAGGAGTATGCATCACAAAATAAACAAACCCGGTAAACAAAAGGCTCAAGTTTGTAACTTCAATGCGGACCAAAGGAATGCCAAGCGGCTCTAGCCAGTAGTAAAGCAAACCGAATCCAACCGTATATACTAAACTATTCATTCAGTCATTTAGCGGTGCTTGGCAGAGGCCTGGTCTCCGCCACTACTTTTTTTATCCTATGCCTTTTCTGCTTGTTTTGCTCTAAGTAGGTGCTTACTCATGTTTTTCTCTTTTTCATTTTTTTTAACTGGACCAGGGCTAACACATCTGTAAATAGCTTTGCAGTTTTGATATTAATGCACTTGGACTACTGTTCTCCTGCAGGCCCTTCAAAACAGATAATAAACTGCTCGAGATTACTGGACATTTACCCAAGTTGGCAGGTTACAAAATTCACTCTACAGGCATACTTTAATTTGTTGCAAACTTGCAACTTGCCTCTGGAAGCAATATTAATACTGCTTAAAAGGAAGTCAAGACAATATAGCATAGCAATAAACTAGCTCTAATTTCGCCCAGAAACTCATATTTCATCATCTGTGCAGTTGAGCTGCCCATATGGCAATATCACATCTTCTAAGCTACAATCACCATCATTCTAACTATCCAAGCCACGGAACAAAACGAACCCTAACAGCAAACCCAGTCAAGAGCAGCACGGCATACCTCATAGCGCACTTCGAAGCCCCTGACGTCGGCTGCGCCCTGCGTGTCCTCCCCTTCCCTCCGGTGGCGGCGCCGCGCGCGCCGCACTGCCGCAAGCTCGGGGTTCATCAAGCTGTCAATTTCCTCGGCGGCCGCGGCGTCTCCGTCCCCGCTGCCGCCGGCGGCAGCGGCACCAGGGTCGCGGTGCTTGGCCTTCTTCCCCTTGGGGAATCGTGGCTTGCGCTCCCTGCGCAGAAAACGCATCAGCCAAAGCGGAGAGCGAAACCCTAAACCCAGGGCACGACGAGTGGGAGAGGCGAGGGAAAGGGCTCGCGCGGGTGGGAGGGGGCTTGAGTTGGCTCACCCGGGAGCGCCGTCGTCGTCGTCGTCGCCCGCGGCGGCCGCGGGCAGCGGGCGCTTGGTCCAGGCGCGGCGGCTCCGTGAGCTCCATGGGTCGGCGGCGAGCAGAGGCGGCGTTGGTGACGTCAGAGCAACGAGATAAAGGCGAGGGGATGCTCGTGTTTGGGGCTTTGGGCTCTACTTGTCTGCTCTCGTTGGTTGATTTGAACTGTACAACGGCCTACTCTAAGTGGGCCGGGCCGACTTTCAAATGGGCAATGCTCATTCTTGTGTAGACCGGGCCGGGTGGGCCGGGCTGCGCTTTCTAGGCTCCAGTCTGGGCAGGGCAAGCAGAGATAAAGGCGAGGGGATGTTCATTGCTTGACTTATGCATGGGCCGATCAGACCAAATACCTTACATAACAGCAGCGGAAATGAAAACATCACAAGGTGGAATCCTTAGGATATGCCTTTAGGCAATCGACTCGGACTTGCGAACTAGTTCTTGGCCTCTACTTTTTCCGACTCGCACGGACGCATATGAGGGTCCACAGGGTCTTCTCCTTTACTTATTGAATGATAATGTTGAGCAACTGTGAGTACAATTATACTCTGTGAGTCACATCATATAATGCAATTATCATAGATGTAATGATATTCGAGGAAGGCTTTAGGGTTCTTTTGCACAAAGCAAGTTTTGCAATACCATTATTATTAGTTTTCCAAACCTAAGACCTAGTATTTGGACTCACCATATGCTAGCATGTTTACATGATTCTCTCCACCCATTAATATCCAATGTGCTCTCTCCACCCATGACAAAATTCGGGCTTTAACCACTATCACTTTTATCCAGCCCACAATGGTTTTTATAAAGCGAGACTAGATCTTTAGATCTAGTACACATCATTGTAGCTTTCGGTAGTTGGAATCAAGTTATTTCTCACAGGTTTTAGGAATGTCAAATAGATGAAAAGAATTTAGATTGTGGTGAGTAGAATGAATGAGGCAAGATTAGAATGAAAGGGAGGAAGATGAAATTTTGATGGAGGCATGATATAGATAGTGATAGCAAGCAGTTTATAAATTAACTAGCATACTTTTATTGATTTCACACAAGTTGTATATACACCATTTACAAGGTGCATATTATGACTTGTTTACACACATAAAAGCTATTTTATAGGGTTTACTACTCTATTCTAGCGTAATTTACACACTACGTTTCAGCTTGAGATTTCTTGGTTCTCATCCTCTGACGGAGGTTGCTAGGCGTATACCACACACGTTCTTCCGGATCTTCGTCATCTTCAATCATTAGCACCTTGCCTTTGTCTTAATCATCTTCATTTTTAGTCTTTTTCATTCTACGGAGGAGGATCAGAAATAGATATGATCTTGTGAGCGATCTATCTTCGTGGTTGTTCTTCCATGGCAGTGCGAGAATATCCGGTGATTCCCCACGATCGACATTTCTCGCTTCTATCATCTATCATTGTGTAGATCTCTTCGTAAGATGTGTACTTCATGTTGGGCCATGTACGTTGATGATGCGGTTCTGGTACTCTCCCAATTTTCGAGTACAATGCTTCGGATATGCAATGTCTTGAGCTGCATCGTTTAGACAGTGATCTTCCTCTTCTTTTGGCTGGGGCATAGAAAAGCTGACACCATTATTGGGATCTTGTGGAATCATATGAAACAGTGACTTGTCAAATTCTGTAGCGGTTTTAGGAATAACCAACGAACTTGTGTCGTATGTGTAACAACCCAAAAAGCCTACTGCTTGAAAAGTGTGAAATTTAAAACTTTTTGTTTGCATCCTGTCACATTTGGTTTTTCTGGATTTTTAATTGAAATTCCTAATAGTAGTAAAAGGGAAACACATACAAGTGCAATTTAGAAGAAATGGCGCAAAAGATGAAACTAATTTGAAAAGAGAATTCGAATATGAAAAGATGATCCAAAAGTAAATAGAAATCCACCTCAGAAGAATATAAATACACACACACATTGTGTCGTCTGCAACTGATTCAAGAAAAACAGGATTAATCCGATTAAATTGAGTTACAAAATAAGGAAATATATTTTTAACAATATTCATAAGCTAAAATAATGTGAGAATGGAATTTAAAAACAAAAACCTAATACATGGAATCCTTAATATTAGCCAATTACAAAATTCAGTTCAAATAAATTTAAATAGGAAATCAAATTAGGGAAGAGAAATTATTGTTCCATTGCCATCTAGAATGTGGGGGTAACCCCGGGTGGGGGTCACGCCCGTAGTCGCCGCATATGTTCTCCTATACTAGTCCCATGATCAATAGCTAGTACACACATTCATAACATTGATATCACATCCATACACTTCGAATATATTTAATTTATGGCAAAGGGATGAATACAATAAGGTTCTACAGCTTGTAACTAACTGGCCAAGAGAATACTAGAGTCAAGAGTAAATTGTAGCAGAAGACAAATAACTAAGCAGTAGCATCAATCTAGTGGTATGCCACCATAGCCACAGGCAACCGACTAGGGGATTAGGCCCTAGAAAACCCATCGTCAAGCTCCCCGATGCTAGGGGCAAAGTTCACGTCATCTAGCATGTATCCGTCTTCATTCTCTTATTAATAATAATTTAAGTACGATTGAGTACATTGTATACTCAGCAAGACTTGTAGTGAATATAAAATTGTACACATATGCAAGGCTATCAAAGGATGAGGCTCTATGCTAAGTCATTTTTGGCATGAAGCAAGTTTTGTTTGCAACATCGATAAGTAATAATTTGCAAATGGCATTATAAGGAGTAGTTGACAGACATGTAATGAAATAACATTTGCATAATTTCCATAACAATAGCTCAAATCCATTCACAGCCTTCCTCGGCTGAGAACATTGCACGAATCCCATCCGTGGGCATGGCAATGGAAGATGCGTAAATGCCATCCCAAATGTTTAGCGAAACGGTTTTGAAAAGGAAAACTATACCCTTTGCAGCTACATCCAAGCTTGCTCATGACCGCGAGCACGACTATTTAAATAGTTTTTGACACTCTGCAGAGTTTGTACAGCTTTACCCACATGAGATAATCAAATACTCTGTCAGACATTACACGCTTCTTTGGGCATACGACAAAGTGATTATCTTATAGCTTTTAGGTCACCTAGCCCTAACCTTGCACCAGCTTGGTGAATGGATAAGCCCTCACTTGGGTGCGCCAAGTGAGTCGCATGACAGACCCTCACCTCAGCGGATTATGTCCCTTTGGTGAGGTATTAACTATTGTATTAGTAAGCTTTTATGTGTGTAAAATCAGTTGTAATATGTGCCTTACAAATGGTGTATATACATCTTGTGTGAAATAAATAAAAGTTATGTTAGCTAATTCATAAATTGTTTACTATCACTATCTGTACCGTGCCTCCATCAAAATTTCATCTTCCTCCTTTCATTCTAATCTTGCCTCGTTCGTTCTACTCTCACCACAATCTAAATTCTTAATTATCTATCTGACATTCCTAAAACTGCTGTAGAAAAATTTCAGATCCCAACAACCAGAAGCCACAATGACATGAACAAGATCTCAAGGTCAAGGCAATAATCATACAAGTGAAGTCAATTTAGCAGAGAATCAACCTAACCTGGTAGATGTGTTAGCAATGATGGAACATAACAGGTTTCAGGCAGTGTAGAATCAAGCATGAATGATGGAACAACACACCAAACTACTAGAGCAGATAGCAGCGAGACCACCAGCAACTGCAAGCAATTCATTGGGAATCACAAACAATCATGATGGAACCCCAATAACTTCCAAATGGCCAGATTACCAGAAGACTCAACCACCTATTTGATCCAATGGCAGCTGATGTTGGATCAGGGACATTGAGAGTTGAATACAATACAATGTAATGATAAAAAAAGAAGACTTTATTTGCTTCTCATCAATTATAAGGCCAAGCCGCCTCCTAGTGGATGAATTATCAAACAATGCATTTGGATAGTCATATTATGGAAGAAATTCGAAGAGGTGTTTCGCCAAGCACATATTCCTACTGGTGTTGTTGTAGCAAAACATAAAAAGTTCCTTGTTCTTAAGCAAGGGGGACGCTCAGTGACTAAATATCTACATCAGTTCAATCATCTAGCCTGTTATGCTCTAGACGACACCAACATAGAAGGATAAAAGATGGAACGCTTTGCATAAGGACTGCAGAAATCCTTTTAAGTTTCATATATCAGCTCTTGACTTTGTGGACTTATCATCTATGGTGAATAAACTTCTTGTGTCAGAAGATGGTAGGGGTGAATTAGAAGATACTCGTAAGAGAAAAAACAATACAAAGTGTCATCGTCAAGCGCACAAAGAGGAAGAATCATGGTGTCACCACCATTCAGATATAAATAGAATAAACTAGTTATGGTAGCCCGAAGACCACAATTTTATTGCTCCCCAACCCACTATGGTGCAATACCATACGTGCGGAGGGAATCATTACCAATGAAATTGCCCACTTGGAGCAATAACATGCTTCTAATGTGGATAGACTGGTCATTATAGAAGTCAATTTCTAAAGAAAGATTTGCCATCTGAAGTAGCAAAAATTCAAACCAAAGTTCAACTGTCAGTCATTAGAACAATCGCTACTACACCAGCAAACCAAGGAGTAATGCAGGCTAGAAATCCAATAGGAAGACCAACAGAACAACCAGAAGGAAGAAATAGAGGCATGTCAAGGCCAATCCAGGGAAGAGTCAACCGTATTTTAGCAGAAGAAGCAACAGGAGCCACTAATGTCATAGTTGGTACATTCTTAATCCATTCAAAGCCTTCATTGGTTTTATTTGACCCTAGAGCTACACATCCATTCCTTTCTTTGGCTTCTGCCATGCAAAATCAATTGCCCTTTACCTCTTTACAAAAGCCTTGTGTATTTCAAACACCTAGAAGTAGGATAGAATACTGCTTTAGGTGTAGTGATTTGAATGTAGAAATCCAATGGATTAAATTTAGAACCAATCTATTACTATTGGAGATGAGAGGATTAGATGTTATGCTGGGATGAACTGGCTAACCAAACATAAAGCCAAGGTAGACTATGAAAGGAAGTAAGTGATATGGACTAATTCAGAAGGTCAGGAGGTGATAGTGAAGACATATCATACCTTGATAGAGGGGATGAAGAAAAGCATTAACAACATGACGACAAATGGGAAAATTCAAGTACCAATAATTTCATAATATCCAGATGTTTTTCCAGAAGAACTGCCCAAAAACCACCTAACAGACAGTTTGAGCTTACAATAAAACTGATTCTAGGAACCAAATTAGTCACAAAGCATCAGTACAAAATGTCAGCAAATGAATTGAAAAAACTTAGCTGGATGAGTTGATAGATAAAGAATTTGTTCATCCTAGTGTTTTTCTATGGTCAGCGCTAGTGTTAATTGCTACAAAGAAATTCGGAAGTTAGAAGATGTGTATAGATTACATAGGATTGAATGCAATGACCATTAAAAACAAATATCCACTACCAGAAAATTGATGATTTATTTGATCAACTCAAGGGAGCCAAAGTATTTTTTCAAAATAGATCCGCGATCTAGGTATCATTAGCTCAAGATTCGAGAATAAGATCGGGAGAAGACCGCTTTCCCCATAAGATATGGGTTGTTTAAATTCATAGTAGTTTCCTTTTGGTCTGATCAATGCACCGGCATATTTTATGAATATGATGAATCAGGTGTATATGGATTAGTTAGACCATTTTGTGGTAGTCTTCATAGATGATATATTCCAAGAATGAAGAACATCAACAACACCTGCATATCACATTAACCAAATTAAGAGAATATTAATTATATGCCAAATCCACCAAGCGTGAATTTTGGTTGAAAAAGTTGCTTTCTTGGGACATTATCACTGAAGGAGTGAAAGTTGATCCAGAGAAAGTAAAAGCCGTAATGCAGTGGAAGCAACCAACAATAGTGATACAGGTCCGAAGCATTCTAGGATTAGCGAGTTATTATCGTCGATTCATAGAAGGATTCTCGAACATGGCACATTCTCTTACTCACTCCTTAAGAAGGATACAGACAAATGTGAAGAGAGTTTTCAAGAACTGAAGACTAAATTGACCACAACTCCAGTTTATTGTGATGCTTCAAAACAAGGATCAGGATGTGTATTAATATAGGATGGAAGAGTCATAGCTTATGATTCAAGGCAACTACGACCACGCGAAGAGAATTATCCAACACATGATCTACAATTAGCAGCAGTGATACATGATTTGAACATGTGGAGACGTTATTTACTGAAAAATCATTGTGAAATATTTTCTTATCACAAGAGTCCAAAGTACATTTTTATCTGGCCAAAGCTGCACATGAGATAGCGAAGATTGTTAGAATTGATCAAAGATTATGACATAGATCTTCAATATCATCCTGAAAAGACAAATGTTGTGACAGATGCATTGAGTCGAAACATATATCATGGTGTAGCTATTATGTCAGAATGTCCACCCCAACTACAAGAAGAATTTTTGTAAAACCCAAATTCCGGGTCATAACAAATTTGGATGAATATTACAGGACGAAAATGTGATTCCACACGACCATATCCCAAGTTTGGTTCATTTCACTAGAACTCCTGTTCCTAACAAGCTCCTTTTTTGTGTTCTCAAAATGATGCAGCAAGCAAAAAATATGCTAGCGCAAGTATAAGCTTATAAAAATAGAAACGTTCAACTTCACATCTAAACTTTAACTTTGTAAAATGAGTTGTTCTTAGACCATTGTAAAAATGAGTTCTTGTCGCTAAGGTTCATTGCGTCTATACTCTCCCAAGTTTGTAGAAGGTCACTGACAGCCTACGAGCCTACACCTACAGCCTACAAGATGTGGCCTACCTAAGTTTGCATGAAAAGAAATACAAGCAAGGGTGCTTAGTTGTGCTAAATTTTAGTAATTTATGGTTGAATTTTTACTATAATTGGCTAAAATTACACTATATCTGATGATAACTTATTTGGCATAATTAAATTTAAAAAATAAAAAATAGAAAAAATGGGTTAGCCCACCATATATAATGTAAACGAATACAGAAAGAAAAAGAACCGGCAAAAAAAAGATCAAAAAACCAAAAAGTTAGAAAAAAATGAAATTAGGAATAGTGAAAAATAAGCTAGAAACTAGAAGCCCAAGTTCAAATAAGCGAAACGTAGATGTGACTTACCTAAGTTTTCATGAAAAGAAATGCAAGGGAACCAAGCAAATAACAAAAAAACCACATCGCTCGCCTGGAACGTGAGAATTTTACATATAGGAAATAATTCTTTTTTTTAAAAAAAACCTGCGTTCCTATTCTCAAACCACGGAAGAGCCCCCAACGAGACACTACCGTGTAAACCGTTGGATCATGCTCTACTGATGATGTGGATCACAATCCAATGGTCGTAAGTAGATGCCCCTCTAATTTTTGATTCCGGCAAACAAACCGCACTCGTGCAGTCCACGTCCCAGAAGCTCTCGCAACTCCAGATAAACGAGACCATCACGCAAAGGACAGATCATACACATATAAAAAAAAAGTTTGATTGTACGCATATATCCCAAAATAGTTCCTATTCGGTATTTCTATCCAAAGAAGGGTTTGATTATAGTCATATACCCCAAAAGAGGTGCTATTCAGCATAGCACATATACCCATGAACAGCTGAAGCAAGGTAAAACTGCCCAGGTGGAGACCCTGTAACACTTTCTTCTTCACAGTATAATGGAGGGTAGAACAAAAGCAACCACAAGTTTTCTTCACCCCAAGGAAAAACTAGGGCACAGCAGCATCACCACCAGGTGCCTCAGTTGGAGGTGGCACCAAAAACCCTGATCCTCTCTTCGATCTTGGCGTTGCAGCTGGGGCAGTAACCCGCGCCTTTCTCCTCGTGGCGCTTGTTGCACCCGACGCACAGGACCTGATGAGCGCACTGGAGCAAGATCACGCATGCCTCCTCCCTCTTGCAGATTACACAGTCCCAGCGACGGCTTGTCTTCTGGGTTGGCTCTTGCGGCCTGTTGGATGTGGGTGGTGGCCTCTGGTTGGGCTGCTTCGGTGCCCGCATTGTGTTTCGATCAGTCGTACCAGGAAGGTAGTTTGATCGAACCGTTGGCTGGTTTGCGCCCATTGATTTCTGCAGATGAGCTAATTCATCCTGAAGCCTCCGGAGGTCATCTTTGTAGCGCAGGGACTCGACTTCTGTCTTCTGACGAATTTCTTCAAGTCGGCAATCAGCGTTAGCTTTGGCAGATTCCGCCGCAAGTTCCTGTTCATAGCGCCAAGTTTTCTTCTGTGGCTTTTGTGTCTTCTCGTATTTTGTTCTGCAAACCAAACACATGTTACAAATCAATCTGTTAAACAACCGTTATAGCTCTCGCTGTCGGTTAGTCAAAGTACTGAAATGAATAGAACAATCCTAGAGCTGCTCTCATACCATAACCGGTACAACAAGTGAGCCAGCATAATATTAAACCAAGACAATCCAAAGTGAGCCAGCATAATGTTAAACCAAGGCAATCCAAAACAACTCTGAATACCCTACAAGTGTAACTCAGCAGTCAGTGCTTGTCATTCCATCATGAATATAGCTTCTTACCCACAATGTGCAGAATATTAAATATCTCAATGCTAGCAATATGAACTATAAAACCACGGAATGAAGCCTGCATTTAAGCATGCATAAAAATAGAGTGGAAAAGTAGAAACCACCAACGCACAGAACAAAAAATGAAGTGCTTTATATGCACTGCTGGGCAAATTGATGCATTGTTTCAAGGCAATAAAAAGAACTGACAAGAAAAAAAGTATGCTGTCACAGTACCTTCCATCCTACTACCTCCAGTCACGAATACATGTCGTTTTGGGATGTATGTAGTCGAACTTTTGAAACTTTGACTATCGATGTCTTTTTAAATATTTCGCTTGGATATATGAAAATCATATGTATAGATTTGCCTCGAAAAGTACTTTCATGATATTATAATTTTATTGGGTTTTATAAATATATGACAATATAAATTAGTGGTCAAAGTTACGCTAGGGATCATATCGATGTCTAAAACGACATGTATTTTGTGACTAGAGAGAGTACTTGATTGTGTTTTTAGCCATGAAACACATTGTTCTACTCTATATCTTGACATGTTCACACAAAACATGCATTCAAAAACTGTGAGACCATGTGGAGGACACCCTATATTTGTGATGAGTATTAGACTATGTTCGTGCTTCCTTGTCGAAGTTTGAGTTTGATTTTGTATTATTTACTCTTTGGTTTTTTATGTCTCATAGACAACGGTCTGACCGGCCTGTAGAAGCAGACTGACCTATGAGAGGTGAGACTGACCAAAGGAGGCAGTCAAACAGACTGTGGGAGGCGGTCCGACCGGAGTTGCGATGGTACTGGCCCATAGTAGGCGATAGCTATTTTCTAGAGTGGTGCATATTGCGTTGCGCGAAGTTTTTGAGAGCAGTGCGACTGGCCAAAGGTTGGCGGTCTAACCAAAGTTGAGTAGGGCAGTCAAACTAGCAAGGGTGACGCGGTCTGACCGGCCCCTAGTCCCCTATTACCAGGAGATGTTAGGTCGATTTGGGGCCGACTGTCTGACCGGCCGGTGGTTGGCGGTCAAACCAACCTCTGGTTTTTGGTTAAGTTGAGTTGGTTTTCGATAGTGTGAATCGTGGTAGGAGTCCATTCATGTGGAAGTGTAAGTCATGACGTGAGTCCATACATGTGTTGATTTGCTAACGAGAGTCAAGAACATATCATTTGTGCTCAAAACGGTTGTTTGATCTTTGATGTGCAGGACGCTTGGTAATTGATGCGATCAACGGCAAAACCAAGCCTAGGGAGGAGCCACAGGTCATAGCGTATCGCGTAAGTCCAGGTGGAACATCATCTCAAGCGGAGAAACACGAGAGAAAAACAAGGATCGTGAGGAGGCAAATATCTGCATGCGGTGTGCCAATTGGATTTGTGCGTTTCAAGTGGTGAAAGTCTCAGAGGAGGTGTACGATCTTAGCAGCAAATAATTGAGCATCACAGCCGATGTTGTGGTGTGCCATAGGACTTGTGGCGTTTCAAGTGGTGATGGTCCTCTGGAGAAAGCGTACAATCTTAGCAACAAATCATTGGGCATCACATCCTTGGTGTTGTGGTTGCATCGAGGAGAAGCATCGTGAAGACCGGTGGGTGGCAATTAAGGAAATTATCTGAAACCGGGTGGAGAGGCGGTTTGCAATACCGCGGTAATGGCCTAAGTGGTTTAGGTTATGTCTTAAAGGATGGGACGTCCTATCGAGCTATCGAAGCCATGTGGAAGTCACGCTTTGAAAGCGTGCAAGTGCGTGTAAGTGTAAAACCCGTTTTGTATGTAGGTTATCGGGTTTCTACATTTGTAAGTGGTTGTATCACTAAGTGTGTACTAGTTGCTAGGTTAGGTGTGAGGTGAAGAGCTTCTACTATACAAGCCCTTATGTGTCTTGAGAGAATATAAGGAAAAAAAGGATTGGAGAGATTAGGGTTTCCTTGTGTTGGAGATTTTGTGTGTGCTAAGCTTATAGCTCAGCTCTCCATAAGGGAATGGTTGTAAATCATTCCTCTCAAAGTAAAATGAACATCCAAAATTTATCCGAATTGTGCCTTAGATTCCTCCTTGTGCTTTTGATTTGCTTGGATTTCTTATTTGAATTTCATCTCTTCTTGATCTTTCTTGCTGCCAAGGACATGTAAGAGGTGGTGATATCTTTTAGAGATCAAATTCCATCCATCTAGTCACTTCCTATGGAAAGTTGTCTTGATTGTCCAGTTTAGCTCGAGAGGAAGGTGATTTTGGAGTTTTGATCTTGACGGTGATTTGGCTTGAGTTCGTGCTGTAATCTAGTTTTCTATAACATGTGAGAATCCATCTAAGGTCATCTAGATCATCAAAGACTCACGAGTAAGAGTAAATCAAGGTTTTCCTCTTTTGCCCGGTTTTGGTGAAATATTCCTTGTTTTGGATAAAGATCAAAACTTTGACATTGATCCTCATGATCCATGATTGGAATAAATTCTTGATATCCTAGAGAGAACTTGTATCAAGTATCACTATGTTTGATTTAGTAGTTTAGGAGTTAAGTGTCTTTCTGGGATCATGTGCAGTGATGTTATGTGCATCTGCCTCGGCGAGCGATCAGATCACCGTGAGTCCGTGACCAGAGAGATCAGACCGGTCAATCCCAGTCAGATCAGTGAGACAAGGAAATATGTGTTGATTTGTGTTCTTTGGCTCTTGGTTTTGGTGAGCTTGTGTTTTCACTGCATTTAATTGATAACAGCGACTTGCCATACCGATCCTACAAAAACATTCAAGATATCTAGGCCTATTACAATGTAGAATTTTGGTAAAACAAAAAATTATGGGCCTGTTCTTTTTTGCTGCAGCTTGTGGCTTTTAGCGGCGGCTTTTGGCTTTTAAGCTGTTTGTATGTGATATTATAGAATAATAGAAACTCACGTGCGGTTTTTGCCAATATAAATGAAGTCAGTAAAATATGTACCACAATTAACTAGTAGACCCTATCTTAAAAAATACTCCGTTTAAAAACTAGTTACTGTAGAAAAGCCGAAAAGCTGCTTTTAGAAGCTGAAAAGAACAGGGCCTATGAATGGAGACTTATAAAAGATGTGATGGATCAAGAAACTATCACGCATAATAGAATTGTATGTAAATGGCAATGAGTTGAATGTCTGTCCAGATCAGCAGATATACAGAACAGTTGGCGTTTAATTTTAGGGGAATGAAGTTATCGTACGAAAGTATTTCTTTAGAGTAAAAGGTATTTAACCAGTTATATTATAATCCCCAATAGGGATTTCTTAGACAAGCTTACGAAGGTTTGCAATAATGGGTCAAAATACCATGAAGCATGAACTTATAAGAGAAAAGGAAATTAAAAATAGAGGCATGAAATAAACCCTATTTTACTAGAAAGCAAGGCAAACCTGCACATAGTGGGCAGCAAAGGTAGGGTCAGTATAACCACGTTATTGCCTTGTTGAAAACAAAGGTCATTGTGTGAAACTGTCTACAGATTCTCTAAAAGAATTTAAAGAGAATATTTATAACCTTTGATTAAAAAAATGATAACAGTGATTCTTTTAATTCTGACAGCGCACTAGCAGCCAAATAGCATTAATGACAATCTCACTGCACTATCTTATTTCCAATTTGCTATTTTTTCCCCTCATTTTAGTGGTATCACTATCAATAACAACAGATGGCACATTATCTTTTATTATAATCCAATCAATTCAAATAACAAGGCCAGCAAAGCTTGCAACATAGAAAGAACTAACAGTTAAATGGTTGACAAGGCCCAAAATAATCTTGTGTTAACGCCAACCGAACCAAACTTGTATTGGGCCTCTGACCTCACACAGCAATCTTGGTATGCAGATCAATAAGGCCAGTGGACCCTGTTAACTACCAGTTGGCATCAACAGGTGCGTAGATAAGCACTGACTGTTTGTTTATTAACACCTAAGTTTTTTTGTATGTAAACACACTAAATAGGAAACATTTTCATGTCTTAATTTTTGACTTCTTGACAAATCTGGCTTTCACCCCCAATCGAATCTCCTATACGAGAACCCAATAACCCATCAGGGTCATAACTGCTTTATTATCATTATAATGTTGCCAAGATGACCAGTTGACCACAATCTCTAATGGTTAGCTGTCTAGTGCAACTATACTTGATCTAAACCCTGCGATCTCTCCAAGTAGGAAGCTCGTGACCCATGTGTACTTCTTAGCGAATAACAAGACAGAAGCATATATAGATTTATGGCAGTGAAGCAACAGTCATGAAGAACTGTGAAAGTTCTTACTCACCTCCATATTTTTTATTGCCTTGTTGACCTCAGCAAGCTCCCTGTCTGCCTGTGTAATCTTTGTCTCGCGTTCAGCAATCTCCACCCGCAGCTTCGCTTTCTGGCGCTCCCACAGCTCAAGCCTTTTGCTATCCTTCTTCTCTTTCCTTAGCAGCATCTGGCATTGCCGTTCAGACTCTGATGCACTCAGCTTTGCAGCTTCCATCTCGGCACGTATCTCTGCATTTTCCATTTCCAGCCTCTGCACCATTGCATTACTCTGGTCAAGCTGCCCACTCTTCCTCTTCAGCTCATTCTCCAGATGAGTGAGGCGCTTCATTGTCTCATCCTCTATCGCCTGCTTTTCCTTCTTGCGCCGCTGGTTCTCATCATTCTCCATCCGCAGAACACGCAGTTCAGTGAGATCAGTGCCAAGCTTGCGAGCAGCCTGTATCGCCTTCTCCTCGCCCACTCCTTGCGCTCCTTGAGCAGCGCCTCCATCTCCACGTCTGCTTAATGAGGTCACGCACCATCTCGTTCTTGGGGTCAGACTTCGCATTAGGTGGGTCCTTCTTGTCAATGTTAAGGGACTCAAGCTCCACCACGACAGACTTGATGAGCTCCTCGGTGGAGCTGCTTAGTAAAGGACTGCTTGGGTTGCCCATCTGGAGCAGCACCGCTGGACCGTGACCATATGGTCTTGATGCAGGAGACCACGCCTGCGGCGGCGGTGGCAGGGTTCTGGCTCATCGCAAGTCGCGTGAATGTTTCAGGGTCAAACAGGCTGGTGTCCGGGGTAGCGGCGGCTGTGGTGGCATGGCAGTGGCAGTAGCCA
This sequence comes from Dendrocalamus sinicus, assembly GCA_036346575.1. Classification (NCBI taxonomy): domain Eukaryota; kingdom Viridiplantae; phylum Streptophyta; class Magnoliopsida; order Poales; family Poaceae; genus Dendrocalamus; species Dendrocalamus sinicus. Next base: position 47,414 of record JAYEVI010000486.1, on the reverse strand, counting down.
CGCTGTCCGGGGGTGGGGGCAGCGGGGGGAAGCTCGTCACTCTCAGCAGCGGCGATGGTGGGGGAGGGCTTATCGGTGAGGGAGGCGCCCATGGAGATGGCCTGCTCGAGGCGGAGGTCGCTGGAGAGGAGACACCACATGGCACCGGCGCGGGAGAGGGTGGGGCGGCTGCTCTGGAGGAGGCAGACGAGCCCCGCGAGAGTACTCCTCGAGGCGGCGGAGGTCGGCGAAGCCGCCGGCCCCGCTGGCGAGGTCGGGGTCGGAGAGAAGGCGCGGGCGTTGGCGACGATGTTGGCGACGGGGTCGTCGAGCCTTCCGTAGCAGTGGCCCGCGCGGAGGACGGCGCGGGCGCGGCGTCCTCGGCGAAGCCGAGGTCGGCGAGGTGGGCCAGCGCCGCCGCGTAGGCGTCCTCCAGCTTCTTGAGCAGGCGCTCCTCCAGCTCATCCGCCGTGGCTCGGCCCCACGGCGCCGCGTCCTCGGAGGCCGCAGCAGACGGTTCGGGATCGGAGGCGACCGCGGCCGCCGGCCCCGTCCTGGTGGCGCGGCCCTTGCGGGCGGCCCGGGCCGCGCGGTCGCGGGGCTGGCCCGCCATGGGAGGGCAGACGGCAGCCGCTAGGGTTTGGGTGCGGGGGCGATCGGCGATGGATCGGAGGTGGGGTGGACGGCGCCGATACCACGCCGATGGGTGTGCTGAAATGGTGGGGGTGGGAACGGAAAGGGAAGAGAAGAATAGGGGAAGGGCTTGCTTGTGGGCTTGATGCCTCGGCGGTGCTCTGGGCCTAGGGCTTTCGGGCTTTCTTACTTCACAACCTGTCTAAGCCATCAAAGAAAAGTGAAGGCTAAGAGCAACTCCAGCAGTAGCCCTCAAAACAGGGCCATACTTTTTATTTGAGGGCTCTCCCTACTTTTGAGAACTCTGTTTTTTGGGCTACACTTCAGCATGAGCCCTCAAAACAGGACCCTCAAATTCATTCTTAGAGGGGATGACACATAGGACTCATCCTCATCCTACTTTTGAGGGCCGAGTGCAAAACTCACTCCAGCGGGGGCCCTACTTGAGCCCTCAAAGTAGGGCTCCTCCGCAGACCCCGGGAATGAGGGCTCGAGGGAGATTTGAGGGCCCTACTTTTGAGGGCTCAGTAAGAGCAACTCAGCAGAGCCCTCAAAAGCAGGGCCCTACTTTTCATTTGAGGCTCCCCATTTTTGAGGGCCCAATTTTTTGCTTACTCCAACAGCACCCTCAAATCTAAGCCCTCAAATCCATCCAATACACTGCGACATATGGGACCCTCTCTGACAAATCCATTCGGAGAGGCGGCGGCACGCTCGGGAGAGGAGCACGCGAGGAGGAGGCATCGGCGGCGGCGGCAGGCGGCGGAGGAGAGGAGAGCGGCGCGCGCTCGGAGGGAGGCACGCGGAGGAGGCGCGCGAGGAGGCGACAGGCGGCAGGCGGCAGGCGGGCGTCGGCGATAGGCGGCGGCGAGGCGTGGCGGCGGCGGCGGCGGCGAGAGCGGAGGCGCGCGCCTCGCCTGCGCGTCGCCGCCCGATCCACGCCTCCGAGCTCGGCGCGGTTCTTCTCCTCCGCGGCGGCAGCGGCCTCCGCCGGCGCCTCCGCGCTTCGGCCACTCGGCGGCGCCTCGTGCGTCTTGCCGAGGCGCCTCGGCGCGGCGGCCTCGTCGGATCCGGGCTCGGCGTCGGCTCTGGCGGCGATCGGCCGGATCCGGCCGGATCTACTGGGCGATGGCGGCGGCTGCGCCTCCTCCTTCGCTCGACCTCGGCACTCAGCGCGAGCCGCTCCTTCCACGGGCGCGGCGCTTCGAGGCAGCGAGGAGGCGGCGGCGAAGGAGCAGGGAGGAGGCGAGTCGGGGGCAGCGAGGTGGGAGGGAGGAGCAGGCGGGCGAGGAAGGAGCAGGGGAGGCGGCGGAGCGGGCGGCGGAGAGTGGAAGCGGCAGGCGGGCGAGCGGCGGCGGAGGCGCAGGCCGAGGCGGCGGCGGGGCGGGGATTCGGCGAAGCGGCGGGCGCGGGCGGGAATCGGCGAGGCGAAAATTTTGGGAGGCGGGGAATTTTGGGGTGGAGGCGGGGAAGTTTCACGGCGGGAAAAAACGAGGAAAATGAGGGTGGAGGAGCCCCTAGGAATGAGGGTGGGAGGGATTTGAGGGCTCCTCAAATTTGAGGGTTCTAGTAGGGGCCTGCTGAGTTGCATTTTGCCTCAAGCCCTCAAATATGAGGTTGAGGGCTCAAGTAGGGGCCCTGCTGGAGTTGCTCTAAGGGCCCTGCTGGAGTGAGTTTTTTGCCTCTCGGCCCTCAAAAGTAGGATGATGGCTCAAGTAGGAGCCCTGCTGGAGTTGCTCTAATAGAGATAACTAGCCTCATAGCGCGGCGCCACGCCGCCACCGACCACCGTGTCTGAAAGTAAAAGAGGCGATAATCCGTGAGGAGTTTGGAAAAAATTTAAAAAATCGAGGCGCATGTGTATTTTGAAAAAGTCAAAGGTCTTTTTCGTAAAAACCGAGAACTGTACGTAATAAACGAGGACCGTCGTAATTTAGAAAATCGTGGGCGCTATCACGCAAAAATTTCGGTGGAAAAAACTTGCAGGACCTTTTGCGAGGAAAAAGGACCTTTCGTAATTTAGAAAAGCGGAGAAATGGCCTCTCCGGCCGTCTGAAGATTCTCCGCCACGCACCGAGCGTCGCGTGGGGAGAGATCTGCCGACGTGGAGGCTGCCGCGTGGCGGAACCCCGTCTTTGTATTGGTTATTATGCACTAAGTGAGTCATGGATATATTAGAGATATACATAGTGCAAGGGTAGTGATGCATGCAAATAAAGAAGCTAGCCAAAAGCTAGTGGGAATACAACATCAACTAGTTAATCTCCTAGGTAGCGTGTATGAAGGAAGCGATGCGTCGGGGCGTCGGTTGCGTGATGTGAATTCTTCTGGAGGCGAAGCGTTGCATTGATCTGCATGCATGCGGGTTGGCATGGTAAGCTAACACCTCCGCAGTTGGAATGAGAGTAGGATAGACGTTCAAGCTGGATAAGAATTCCTTAAAGGTCACCATCGGAAACTCTTTGGTGAAGATGTCAGCGTATTGGTAGTTGGTGAAGACGTGGTGCACGTGGACTTCACCAAGAGTGACATGTTCCCGTACAAAGTATAGATCTATCTCAACATGTTTCGCCCTTTGATGTTGAAAAGAGTTAGTCGAGAGATATACTGCACTGATATTGTCGTAAAAGATGACCATGGCCTGCTGAAAGGGTTGACGTAGGTCCAAAAGAAGCAGGTGAAGCCAGCATGACTCAGTGACGGCGTTGGCGATAGCGTGGTACTCGGCATCGGTGCTAGAATAGGACACTATGTGTTGTCACTTGGATAACCAAGACACCAGATTGTCACCAAGGAGGATGCCATAGCCTGAGATGGACTTATGTGTGTCAGGACACCCAGCCTAATCGACGTCAATGTAGGCGATGAGAGTAGTTGGAGCAATTCGATGTAGTTGTAAACCGTGATCGATGGTGCCTTTGAGATAGCAAAGTATGCGCTTCAGAAGGTTGTAGTGTGGCTTGCACGGATCATGCATATGAAGGCAGGCCTACTGCATGACATATACAATATCTGGGCAAGTGAATGTTAGATACTGAAGCGCACCTATAATGCTCTACTAGTGGGTGGCATTCTCGATGGGAACGCCTGAGGAAGGTAGTTTGGAGCTCGTGTCTACCGCGTGGTGCAAGCTTGTGCACAGCCATGGTAGAGATGTTAGGGCAGTAGTGGCACCTAGACATGCGGAGGTGTGTATAGGTTAGTTGTGCGCCAAAGAGACGTGGTACGGGGTGTAAAAATTAAGGGTTTTTAGAAGGGTGGCGATTTATAAGATATGTGGCAGCATCGGAGGAAGAAGTAGTAGCATCCTTGACGTGGTCATCGAGTGCATATTTGCACAGGGCAACCTTGAAGAGGCCTCGCCATTAGGAGTAGTTAGCAGCCTAGAGATTGAGAGTGATCGGAACCAATTTTATACTAGCCATAGCAACAGCCTGTGCCCAAAGGGCGACCTTAATGGCAGCATCGCCAGTGCCGCCATAGCTAGATGAGAGGAAGAAGGGTGGTGGGTGGGAGAAGAAAAGGTTGCTCAGAGAGGATGCTCTAATACCATGAAGGCTCATAGAAATGACACACTTAACCGATTCATTGATATGCCAGGGATATATAGTACAAGGGTGATGATGCATGCAAATGAAGAGCTAGCTAAAAGCTAATGGGAATACAACAACAGCTAATTAATCTCCTGGTTAGTGTGTATGAAGGAAGTGAGGTGTCAGGGCATCGGTCTGTATGATGTGAATTCTTCTGGAGGCGAAGCTTCACATTGCTGGAGGTGAGGCGTCGCATTGATCTGCATGCATGTGGTGGCATGGTAGGCTAACAAAAGAGCCCTACCACGTGTGCCTCTGTCCAAGCTGTGCGCCTTTGCCCGATGATCACAACCCATTGTAGTCATTGGTGTAGCTATCGGCATCGGCGCACGATGGCCACTCTCACAATGTTCTGGCCACTAGCGATGGGAAGGTTGCCACCTTTGTCCAGCTTCGGCAATGTCCTCACCCCAAAACTCAACTTGCTTTTCACCCTTCTCACTACCCACACTCCTACCACATCCACCACTAGTCCACCGACCTACGATTGGTGGCAGCATTGCGCCCTACCAGCTGTCGTCCAATGCCCGTCATGCTTGTCGTCGGGGAATCTAAGGTTGGAGCTTAGTGAACCCTAGAGAGTTAGAGTTGTTCATTTGTATAGCTCACCGTCATCGAAGAAGAAGAAACTCATGAGTGAATAAATTTTGTCATTTTCTCCCATTTGAAACCACGTCTATCTTCATCAATTGCCAAAATGGGATTACAAATGGGAGCACATGCGCTCGTTATCAATTGCCAAAAAAGATGCATATACCAAGTATTTGGTGATTGCCCATTAAAGAGACATCCTCAATTCCACTATTGTTGGGGCTCAAGTGGTAACAAGTACTATTAATTACCTTTGTTCTTTTCTTATTTGTTGTTATCAATTTTTCTATGCTATACGAGACGTGACTTTAATCATTCAGTATATGGCTTTGTATCATAGAAATGAAGAAAGCTATGATACAATAAAATACTTTGAGTAACAGATCTAGTGATATGGTTTTCACATGTCCAATCTTCATGATTTTAGATATATTGATATGCAATTTTAGTAAGTTTGACAACACATATTCTAAAACATCAAATTAAATAGAACGCAAGAGCAGTAAGGATATAATTCATTTACCAAACTAATATTTTGTTGTAATACATATCTTTCTCTTGCAAGAGAGGCATGTTTGCTATAACCGTGTGACTGGTTTCAAGAGCATGTACAATAGGAAAGACGATTGTTATCTATACATTCTTCCATGTTATTTAAAGATAAAACTAAAGATGATTTCTACAATGGTTTGTCTCTTAAACTTGTTTATATGAGACCCTACAATCTTATCTTTTAATTATGGCATGAAAAAATATTTATTATAGACATAACTTATATAATAGTGTTTTTGTGCTGACTGTATATCCTAAATCCGTAGGCTTAGGTCATATCTTCACAAAGATACAGCTACAAACTCTCTCCAATTTCTCCCTTCCACATGTTAGCAAATATCCTACGTGACAAAGCTATTTTTGTAGACAGCTGATATTGCATCACTATATATGTTCTAAATTACAAGATCCATTTTTTTATCGACTTCTATGTTAAGCTCATGCTCGTAATAAAAGATTAAAATCCCTTACTAATGTAAGTGGGATCTTCACAACATTCTCGATGCTATCCTCCATGCATCTATCCCTTATTTAGAATACAAAAATTTACATAAAACAGTATAATTCTCACGAGAATATGCAAGTGGTTCATTTGGGTACATTCACAGGATATTACGTGGCCAACAACATCCTGTGACCGACGACAGTTTGTATGGATAGTGATGTTTTTGGTAGTTTCTTTTCAGCTGTGACTAATAGTTTATAGCTACAGTTGATATTTTTTTAACTTTAGTATAAATGCTTGTGCGAATGAATTAAATGTCAATAATGTTGGATATGTGGGCAGTATTTTAACTACAAATTTTACTAGGAAACAAATACGGTAAAAAAAACTAGTGATGCCAAACACAAAATTAACAGCAGACTACTCATTGTACTTCAAAAAATACGCAAAGAAAAATATAATATCAAAGTCGATCGAACGCGCGAACAACTTACTATGGGACATGATGAAGAACAGGAATCAATGCAGGACATAGATGAAGTAGAGCAGCGAGTGGTCATGTAGATGTGCATTGTCCATAAACCTTATTTCCGCGCCCGTGCAGGTCTTCACGGCAGTAACGGCTCGGAGATACTACTCCTCTTCTTCACGATTACGCGCGGAAGAAGAGTCGATGAAGATTGATGCGCGATACAACAGCACAAGTTCGCGGAAGTGAGAAATGGAGGCAATGAGATTCTCTGCTATATACTTTGGATGTCTCCAGGTATATATATAGACAAACTCTGAACTGACAAAATTAAACAGCCATTTACCCACTGGTAACTACCTGTCATCAAAATCCAATAAATCCTCAAATTCAAACGTTTGAATCTCATTTAAACACACACAGAGAGAGAGAGAGAGAGAGTGAGGTGCATGGTTCAGCAAAAATAAAGATGGACTTGATCTGCCAAGTCACAAGTCACGTGATTTTCACGCAAAAATGCATGAATACACATGCACGTGCGGGTATGCGTGATTAGCCAAAGCCTTCCTCGTGCCATCTCTATCCATATTCGGAGTGGTGAGGACTTCACCTTATAAATTGGTCTCCTCTACCTTGTTTTAGTAATATGGTACTAAACTATGCATGCTTTGGAATTAAAGAAATGGACCTAGCTCATATGGGCCAGGATCTAATGTGCTTATGGAATTCTATTGTTGGGTGGTTTTAGTTTATCACTTTATGTTATAATAACTAACTTTTAAATGGTGCATTGTTCTAAAACATGGTCTATAGGTAGATTGTAGTAGACACTGTAACAAATTCAGCTGTATCGGTCAAAATTGCATACGATTGTTTTTCTTCGTGTACTGTCTCTCGTGAACAACCAAAATTCAAAAACTATAAGCTAAAAAGCCAAAGCCACAATCCAAAAGAACCCAGCCACTTGCTATTGCTAGTTGCCGGTCAGTCAGTTCACCTCACCTGCTCACCACAGCATCCAATCATGGGCTTCTTCTTTTCGGCTTTTCTACAGTAACTAGCCTTCAAACGAAGTGTCTTTTCAAGATGAGGTCTACAAGTTGATTGCAGTACATACTGTAGCGACTTCATTTATATCGATTAAAACTGCGTGCGAGTTTCTATTACTCCATACTCTCTCACGAACAGCCTAAAAGCATGGTTATCACATCTGGATCGGCCCGGCGATTGGACTGAAAAACCCAGACTCAGATGCTACACCAGGCCGGTCACACTCACAGGACCTCCAATGCAGTTGGCCCGGGAAAACCTGGTCGACCCGGCCAGGTTTTAAGTGCACGGCTGGCCCAACCAGTTTTGACCGACCCAACTGGGTTATGTTCATGAGGCCAAAAGATAGAAGCGCCCTTAAACTAAAAAAATTCTCAAGAGAAAATGGATGGGCAAACTTATCTTTTGGAATATGGAGCTACTCGGGTTGTTTTTTGACTTACCTAATACCCAGCCATGCGCTGCCAATGAGCCAGTCGGCCAGTCCATGCCTCCATGGCTCCACCACCGGCACTCCACCTCCAGCCAGTAGGGCTCCTCCAACGGTCCGGCAGGGTTCACTGGCCATCCTCTTCCTGTTGCGCCCTCCCCCAGCTCTGGTGCTCCACTTGCTGCTGGAGCCCGCACCGCGACAGGTCAAATTTGAACCCTCCCCTCTCAAACTTCCGATTTCTAAATGCATCTGTTAGTTACATTGCATCACAACGTTTCTTCTTCCTTCATAGGCCAAGATTCCGAGTAAGGTCCGTATCGCCGCCGTAGGAAGGAAAAGTAAGGTCCGTATCTCGCATCTCTCGTTGCCGGCTACATCTCCTCCCCCACGCGCGTTGGTCGCTGGCTGCATCTTCTCCAGTCCTCCCCATGCACGATTTAGTTAAATCTTTATTGCTAATGTAAGTTCTTGATGCTTCTGGTCCTCCTAGTGTTGTGTTTCGATGCTTTCATTTGCAATATTAGTTTACATACACTCTGCATCCCCTTATCCTTAGTTCTTGATATGTTCTCTACATAGTGGTAGTAGTTAGCACTTAGCAGTAGTATGTGTTCTTCAGTTTCAGACTTTCAAACAAGAAGAATAGATGTCGTAGATAGCACAGATATAAGCAAAGACCAGAGAGGTAGCACATGTTCTCTTGCATAACCTGCTGACCATGTTATCTTTTTGTTTCCATTGTTTGTATAGATGGCCTTTACTCATCGTTTTCTCTCAGTAAATAAATGAAATAGTTTCTTTAGCGCCATTTTGAAACGTCTTATTGAAATAGCCTTTTTCGAAGCGACTGATCGTCATTCTATTTGTTCGTACAAATGATCGCGCTAGAACCAAAAACTATTAGACATAGCCATAATTCATTAGCTGTAGTCAAAAAGCTATCAATCACAGCCATAAGTCATTAGCCACAATTAAAAAGAACACACCTGTCGAGACCCGAATATACAAATCCGGACTCTACTGTGTGTTCTGCACTAGTCCAGGATCACGCTAGTGCACACAGCGTAAACAAAGACAAACATCATCCATATCACGACATTCTAAAGAAAATCCAAATTATATTAATAACCATCAGAGTACGACCTTATGGCCAAGCTTACAATTATTTAGCCTGAAAGGGCTTTAAAGTAACTAACGTGAAATCCAAAATTTAACGTAGTAGCCATTCGACATGCCCACAGGCAATCGACTGGGGAGCGAAGTCCTAATCCGTGAAGTCCTCGTAGTAGCCTCCTTCTAGCCACTCCTGCTGATCTGGTCCTTCCTCCTCAAGCGAGCAACATGGGCATAAAGCGTGAGTACATTGGTACTCGACAAAGTCGTTGTAACAAATGAATGCAATATAATATGCGAGGCTTAACAATGGATGGCTGAAAGGTTAATTTTGCATAAAGCAACAATTTAAAGTAAATACAATAAACAGATTGAAAAGCAATTTAACAAAAGACACTAAATAAATAACCAAAGGAATTGATTATAACCACAAGTGAACTAACCATTCACTTCGACTCAAACCAACCAGTTTTTATGAAAACTCTACCCTCGTGTGAAATCACCGAGCATTGTCCATGACCGGACACGGCTATTCGAATAGTTTTACACTCTCTGAGGTTGCACAAGCTGTACCCACACGATGTGATAATCCTCACGTTAAAGATAATCACAACAAGGCTTTTACAATGATCCATCTCCACCCGATCCCACTCGCTAAGGATTCGCGTCGGTAGGGTAACCCCTAGTCGATAATTGCCCCTCTTGCGCCACAACAACATCGGTAGTAAAACCAAAGTGGAGACTTCACAAATTATTATGCCAAGTCTATCCCATACTAGACATGTGGCTTGCAGTTAAGCTCGGATCAATGGCGCACAAAGTTAAGTCATAAGAATTACCCAGTGAAACATCCACATCCCAATGTGCAACCTGCACCCCCTTTACTGCACGATCATTCGCCCAAGTGAAAGCCAAGTTTGTATAACCAATGCCCATGACACTACCCATGTCATGACAACAAGTTTTATAACCGTGGTTAACCACCACATTCAAGTATATCATTAAGTCAAGATTAATTAACCACATGTGATGATAACCCAACGTACTAGTGATAAGCATGGCTAAGCAATTAAACGCACAACCCATGTGACAGCTAATATTGCATCACTAAGTAATTTCCCATTCTATGGTGACAATGGAATCAGGGCATTCAAATTATCAAGGAGGAATAATCAATTAGGTCATTAACTACCAATACAAGGGTTTTATAATAAAGTAGCAATGCATGACAATTTAAAGCAACATAATACATAATAGATTTGAAAACTGGGTTCAACATGATCAAAGGACACGACTTGCCTTGGCCTTGCTCGATTGGCGGCTCTTGATCTTCAAATCCAACTTCCGCTCCTTCGAATCGTGATCTAACGAGAGAAGCATAAATCGAAACACAAAATAAAATCAAATAAAATTCAAATGAACTCCAAAATTCTCAAACTTGAACCAAAAGATAGAGCTCAATTTTATATGAATTTAGGAAAAGAATCGGGTCAATCGGAGCTAGGACGAAGGAGAACGGGCTGCAGGAAGTTTTAATTCAGAGAAAAAGAGCGAGGCAGTAGTCGTTACGACCACAAAGGATCCCTACGACCACGCGAGAGAAATTTACGACCACGAAGAACTTTACGACCACGAAGAACTTTACGACTACAACCACAAACCAATCTAAGACTACGGCGATTCGACCACTTAGGCGGGCTTACGACCACGTAGTCGAGCACATGACTACGATCACTCGGTCGAGATTACGACTACGTAGTCGAACCTACTACGCCGACCACACAGAACAATCTCGACTACGGCCACGGGCGCTCACGATCGCACGGCTCGACTACTCGAGCGGACTTACGACCATGAAGTCGTTTACGACCACATGATCGAACTTACGGTGGCTTTACGACTTACGACTAAGGCTCTTCAACGTAATCGTAGAACCTTACGACTACGGATCTCGACCACGGATGGCGGCGGGATCGGTCGGCGGTGACTAGGGCGGTGGCGGGACTCACCGGCGACGGCGGAACGGCGGCGGGGCGACACGACCTCGGGCTCGGCACGACCACGGCGGCGGCTACGCGTATGACCACGGCCTCGGCGGCGCACAACCACGGCTTTGGCGGCGCACGACCACGGCGGCGGCGGCACGACTTCGGTTTGCGACTCAACTCGGAGGCGAGGCTTGACTTAGGGCGAGGAGACACGAGGGTTCGGACCCTTTTGTACCCGGTCGTAGAGGTGTCCCAGTCGACCACGCAGTACGAGTCGGGTGGGATCGACACGAGAGTCCCACTCGTAACGAGTACGACTTGCTAAAGCGGGCGCTGCGATGCGGGCGGGGTTACGGATGGTTGACACGCGTGGGGCGAAGCGGTTGCGGCTCGACCGACCGTTTTTCTTTTCTTTATCTTTTTCCAGAAATTCAATTAAATCACTTTGAGCTCTAGAAAATAGCAAATAAATCCCGAAAAAAAAACCTGAAAAAAACCAATAAATTCCTTGAGACACAAGGAACACAAATAAAATATTTTTGGCAAATGTTAATGTTTAACTTTAGTCATGTTAAATCTTTTTTAATTGATACATATTCCAATTAAGCTTTAGTTAATTTCAGAAAAATACAAATGGTGAAATTTTATTTCAAAAACTTCAAAAAGGCTCTGAAATTCAGGATGTTACAAACCTTCCCCCCTTAAACGGAATCTCGACCCCGAGATTCTGGCTCTCTAAGGAATAGGTTTGGAAACTCCGCTCTAAGATCCTTCTCGCTCTCCCAGGTTGCTTCCTCCTCGGAATGGTTGCTCCATTGAACCTTGCAAAAGCGAACTGTCCTTCTTCTGGTTACACGCTCTGCCACTTCCAAAATTTTTATAGGATGTTCTTTATAAGACAGATCCTCCTGAAGATCCACCGCCTCTACGAGCACTGCTTCCTCTGACACTCTCAAGCACTTCTTTAGTTGAGATACATGGAAAACATCATGGATCCCGCTCAAGGTGTTTGGTAATTCCAGCTGGTATGCAACCTCTCCTTTGCGCTTTAAAATTTTAAATGGCCCCACATACCTTGGCGCTAGCTTTCCCTTCATTTGAAATCTCTTAACACCTTTGAAGGGTGTGATCCTGAGATACACATAGTCATTTGGCTCAAAACTTAAATCTCTTCGGCGAGTATCGGCATAACTCTTACATGCGGCAGGCTGCCTTTAGCCTTTCTTGAATCAAACGTACTTTCTCTTACGCTTCTGAAGACATTCGGCCCGAAGATTTGACTCTCCCCGTCTCTTTCCAATTGAGAGGGTTCTACATTTTCTGCCATCTGGGGCTTCAAGCGGTGACATTTGTAGACTAGTCTGGTAACTGTTATTGTGGGAGAACTCCGCAAAAGGTAAACAACTATCCCATTTAGCTCCGTGATCCAACACACAAGCTCTTAACATATCCTCCAGGATTTGATTCACACGCTCCGTCTGACCATCCGTTTGCGGATGATATGCTTTATCTTGAAGTTCAAGTGAGTACCCATTGCCTCGTGAAAGCTATTCCAAAATCGTGAAGTGGCTGCGACCCACGATCCGATACTATCCTCTTGGGCACCCCATGAAGACTCACAATCCTGGACATGTATAACTCGGCCAATTTATCTCCAAAATAAGTTGCTTTGACCGGAAGAAAGTGAGCGACCTTCGTTAATCGATCCACAATTACCCATATTGAGTCGTAGCCCTCTTTAGTCTTGGGTAAGCTTTGTAATAAAGTCCATTCCCACATCTTCCCACTTCCATTCAGGAATCTTCAAGGGTTGCGGCAACCTGCTGGTCTTTGATGTTCAGCCTTCACTCTTTGGCACACATCGCAAAGTGCTACATACTCGGCTATCTCGCGCTTCATACACCACCAGTGTTTGTCTTTAATATCTGGTACATCTTGGTACTGCGGGATGGATTGAATATAAGGACTCATGCGCTTCCTTAAGTAATAACTTCTTGATTCACCCTTGTTTGAGTACGCACAAACGCGTCTTATACCACATGATTCCCGATCGTCCTCCACAAAGCCGGGTGCTTTGCCTTCCTTTAAACCTTCTTTGATTCTCTGGATATTTTCATCCCTGGTTGCTCGTGGCGAATCGACTATCCAGTGGGTACCGCACGTCAAGGTAGCTAACATCCCTTCCTCAACCAACTCCAAACTAAGCTTCAAATTCCTCGTGTAGAAATGGTTGGTTTTCCTTGACCCTCACTGTATTGCAATACACCTTTGTGCTCAACGCGTCTGCCACTACATTGGCTTTCACGGGATGATAATGGATTACGATGTCATAGTCCTTTATCAACTCTAACCATCTTCTCTGTCTTAGGTTGAGGTCTGATTGGGTGAAGATATACTTCAGGCTCTTATGATCAGTGTAGATCTCACATCTGTTACCCATCAGGTAATGTCGCCATATTTTTAGGGCATGCACAACTGCTGCTAGCTCTAAGTCATGCGTAGGGTAGTTCTCCTCATGTGGCCTTAACTGGCGCGATGCATAGGCTACCACTCTCTTGTCTTGCATCAATCGCACCTAAACCTTTGCGGGATGCGTCACAATAAATCTCAAATCTTTCTTGATGTCGGCAAGATTAGGGTGGCTGATGTCGGACTTTCTTTTAACTTCGAAAACTCTTTTCGCATTCGGCGTCCATTCAAACTTCTTTTCCTTCTTTAATAGCTGGGTGAGAGGTCGAGCTACCTTTGGAGAATCCTTCAATGAATCTCGATAATAACTCGCCATTCCGAGAAGCTTCGACTGGGTCAGCGGCGTGGGTGCCTTCCAAGTAAGCACATCATGTACTTTACTGCGTCAGCGGACACTCCTTCTGTGTCAACACATGACCCAAAAAGGCAACTTCCTTCATCCAAAATTCACACTTGCTGAACTTGGCATATAACTTATGTTCCGCAATCTCGCAATACCAACCTCAAATGCTCTTCGTGCTCCTCCTCATTCTTGGAGTAGATCGGGATGTCATCGATAAACACAACGACAAACTTGTCCAAGTAATCCATGAACACTTTGTTCATCGGTACATAAAATAGGTGGGGCATTGGTTAAGCCAAAGGACATCACGGTGAACTCATACAATCCATAACGAGTTGAGAAGGTTGTCTTGGGTATGTCCTCGGTCGAATCCTCATTTGGTGATATCCCGACCTCAAATCAATCTTGGAGAACACTCCAGCTCCTTTTAAGCGATCAAACAAATCATCAATTCGGGGCAAAGGATACTTGTTCTTGATGGTAACTTCATTGAGAGCTCGGTAATCCACACACATCCATGGCTACCATCCTTCTTCTTGACGAAACGATGCGGTGCTCCCACGGAGAGGTACTAGGTCGACATATATTTTTCCAACAATTCTTGTATTTGCTTCTTCAATTTTGCTAACTCATTGGCGGGCATTCGGTAAGGTCTCTTGGAAATCGGTGATGTGCAGTGCTAACTCAATTGCGAACTCCACTTCTCTTTTGGTGGCATCCTAGGAGATCATCGGGAAAAACATCTGGATATTCTCTGCAATCGGCACTTCATTTAGGGCAATCCCTTTACTTTGGCATACCATCACTTTTTCTTTTGCTTCATATCGGCCTCAAATCTCACTTTGCTTCCATCGGACCGTCCAAGGTATTGCTCGGCTTCCACATTCCAACAACGCTTGATGTTTCTTGAGCCAATCCATACCAGTTACGTCCAAAGCTGGATATTCAAGACAACCAAATCATGAGAACTCTACTCCTTGGATGGCTATCTAACCTTAGGGCATCCTAGGTTTGTACTCATCTCGAGCACAGGGATTGAACCAATAAAATGGAACCAAGTGCAACGACTTCCAACTTATGCTTTAGAGCAAAACTCCGGGAAACAAACGAATGTGAAGCTCCAGAATCGAACAAAACTGTGGCAGGAACTGAGTTTACTTGAAACTTACCGATCACAACATCTGGTGCTGCTTGAGCCTCCTCCATGGTGACATGGTTCACCTGGCCGCGCATCACGGTCTGCGATCCTCTGTTGGGTTGACTTGATGTTTGCGGTGCTCCACGTCCTGACCCTGCTGCGGGAGTCTGATCTGGTGTAGAGCCCAAGTTGAAACGAATTGGTGTCAAGGCTTGATTCTGCGGGCATTTGTTGGCATAATGTCCCGTTTCATGGCATTTGAAACAGGTAACTGCTGTCATGGGCTTGGTGATCCTCTGCTGTTGGCTTCCAACTGGAATTGGCCTTGGTCCTGATGAGAAGTGGCGAGGAGCTGGTGCAGGTGTTTTGAATCCTGACTGCAGTGGAACACGAGCGGCTGAAAGCATCTTGAAGTGGGTCCTCTGAGCACAGTGCATCTGTGATCCTTGCTGCATCATCCTCCGCTTGCGAGATTCCTCTATCTCACGGCGACTCTCCTCAATGAGCATCGCTTTGTCCACCATGTTTTGAAAGTTTGGCGTAGTCATTTCCCACCACTTGAACTTTCAGGCCAGGGTTTAGTCCTTTCTTGAACCTCTTTTGACGGGCATCATCTGTAGCGACATCCTCAGGGGCATAACGGGCTAGTGGGTGAATTTATTGAGATACTCACTCACCGACATGTTCTTCTGCTTGTAACTCCGAATTCCTCCTTCTTCATCTCAATCACTCCGTCCAAAACATGGGTATGACGAAAAGTGCGGCGAACTCCGCCAAGTGATGCTATCTTGATCTTCATGAGCGACCGATAGTTTTCCACCATTCAATTGCAGCGCCTTCTAGGCTGGTGGGCGGCATACAAAACCTTCTCGCGATCCGTACCTTTGGGCAAGATTAAGCTTCTTTTCGTTGAGCGCATCCACTCGCCGGCTTCCAAAGGCTCAGAAGATCGTGAATAAGTGGGTGGCCTTGTCCTCATGAATTACGCAAATTTAGATCGTTGACGAACTGGTTGGGGCATTGTCATTTCTTGATTCTGCCGATTCATCATTGCGTTCATATTCGCATCATGGTACTCATTAATTGGAGTGCAGGCAGCCATGAACCGACTCAAGGTCGGATCTAAACCAGCGGATTCGCATCTTTGCTCTGGAGTTGCTTGGTTTCCATTCTTGTCTTCGGATCTTGGTTCATTTGACCGCGTCTGCGAGCTCGGGTGTCAACCATTTCTCGCTCTGCTCAAAGAAAAGCCCATTTGTTGAGAACTGACTCTTCAAGGCTCAATAGGTAAGAGGAAAAGCAAAGGTAAGTGGTAAGCTTCGTCTAAGGGGGTAACTAATGGCAATCCTAAAACTAAGCAAACACTTAGCGAAAAGGCTAACAAAAGAAGCAATAAACTCCACAAAAAGACTTTTGACATGACTGCATCATAATGCTAGGAGCAAAACTGCAGCTCACATCACACCCAACGGCAAATAAGAAGCGAGACGATTTACACGATACTAAAACTATAACAGGGTTCAAATTCAATGGCTCCTAATCTTCTCGGAAACCTTTAGTCTTGTCTTGACATATTGAGGTGCTTCCTTGATCCAGACTTCACAGCATAGCTTGAAGAATTCCATGCCAACTTTCACCTTGAGTGAGGGACACTCGAGACATCTATGGATATTATAGAGATAAGAAGTCAATTTGAGTTTCGAAAACCATATTTCAGAGGAGCCAAAGAGTAAGAATCCTAAGAATGGGGTAAAAGTAAAGAATTACTAGACAATCATTTGGTTGATTTGATTTAGAAAATAAATTTTGAAAATTTTTCTAATTCGACCACTCTAACCAGGGCTTCGTCCTACAGTCGATATGGCTCTGATACCATCTCTGTCGAGACCCGAATATACAAATCTGGACTCTACTGTGTGTTCTGCACTAGTCCAGGATCACGCTAGTGCACACAGCGTAAACAAAGATAAACATCATCCATATCACGACATTCTAAAGAAAATCCAAATTATATTAATAACCATCAGAGTACGACCTTATGGCCAAGCTTACAATTATTTAGCCTGAAAGGGCTTTAAAGTAACTAACATGGAAATCCAAAATTTAACGTAGTAGCCATTCGACATGCCCACGAGGCAATCGACTGGGAGCGAAGTCCTAATCCGTGAAGTCCTCGTAGTAGCCTCCTTCTAGCCCTCCTGCGATCGGTCCTTCCTCCTCAATCGAGCAACATGGGCATAAAGCCGTGAGTACATTGGTACTCGGCAAGTCGTTGTAACAAATGAATGCAATATAATATGCAGGGCTTAACAATGGATGGCTGAAAGGTTAATTTTGCATAAAGCAACAATTTAAAGTAAATACAATAAACAGTTGAAAAGCAATTTAACAAAAGACACTAAATAAATAACCAAAGGAATTGATTATAACCACAAGTGAACTAACCATTCACTTCGGCTCAAACCAACCGAGTTTTTATGAAAACTCTACCCCTCGTGTGAAATCACCGAGCATTGTCCATAACCGAGGACACGGCTATTCGAATAGTTTTACACTCTGGAGGTTGCACAACTGTACCCACGATGTGATAATCCTCACGTTAAAGATAATCACAACAAGGCTTTTACAATGATCCATCTCCACCCGATCCCACTCGCTAAGGATTACGCGTCGAGTAGGGTAACCCCTAGTCGATAATTGCCCCCTCTTGCGCCACAACAACATCGGTAGTAAAACCAAAGTGGAGACTTCACAAATTATTATGCCAAGTCTATCCCATACTAGACATGTGGCTTGCACGGTTAAGCTCAGATCAATGGCGCACAAAGTTAAGTCCTTAAGAATTACCCAGTCGAAACATCCACATCCCAATGTGCAACCTGCACCCTTTCTTTGCGATCATTCGCCCAAGTGAAAGCCAAGTTTGTATAACCAATGCCCATGACACTACCCATGTCATGACAACAAGTTTTATAACCGTGGTTAACCACCACATTCAAGTATATCATTAAGTCAAGATTAATTAACCACATGTGATGATAACCCAACGTACTAGTGATAAGCATGGCTAAGCAATTAAGCGCACAACCCATGTGACAGCTAATATTGCATCACTAAGTAATTTCCCATTCTATGGTGACAATGGAATCATGGCATTCAAATTATCAAGGAGGAATAATCAATTAGGTCATTAACTACCAATACAAGGGTTTTATAATAAAGTAGCAATGCATGACAATTTAAAGCAACATAATACATAATAGATTTGAAAACTGGGTTCAACATGATCAAGGACACGACTTGCCTTGGCCTTGCTCGTTTGCGGCTCTTGATCTTCAAATCCAACTTCCGCTCCTTGACGCGTGATCTAACGAGAGAAACGCAAATCGAAACACAAAATAAAATCAAATAAAATTCAAATGAACTCCAAAATTCTCAAACTTGAACCAAAGATAGAGCTCAATTTTATATGAATTTAGGAAAAGAATCGGTCAATCGGAGCTAGGGCGAAGGAGAGCGGGCTGCAGGAAGTTTTAATTCAGAGAAAAAGAGACAGACAGGTAGTCGTTACGACCACAAAGGATCCCTACGACCACGCAGAGAAATTTACGACCACGAAGAACTTTACGACCACGAAGAACTTTACGACTACAACCACAAACCAATCTAAGACTACGAAGCGATTACGACCACTTAGGCGGGCTTACGACCACGTGTCGAGCACATGACTCGATCACTCGGTCGAGATTACGACTACGTAGTCGAACCTACTACGCCGACCACGAACAATCTCGACTACGGCCACACGCGGCGCTACGATCGCACAGCGGCTCGACTACTCGAGCGGACTTACGACCATGAAGTCGTTTACGACCACATGATCGAACTTACCGATGGCTTTACGACTTACGACTAAGGCTCTTCAACGTAATCGTAGAACCTTACGACTACGGATCGACCACGGATGGCGGCGGGATCGGTCGGCGGTGACTAGGGGCGGTGGCGGGACTCACCGGCGGCGGAGCGGCGGCGAGGGCGACACGACCTCGGGCTCGGCGCGACCACGGCGGCTACGCGTATGACCACGGCCTCGGCGGCGCACAACCACGGCTTTGGCGGCGCCGCGACCACGGCGGGCGGCGGCGACTTCGTTTGCGGCTCAACTCGGAGGCGAGCTTGACTTGGGACGAGGAGACACGGGGTTCGGACCCTTTTGTACCCTGCGTAGAGGTGTCTGGTCGGCCACGAGTCGGTCGGGTGGGATACGACACGAGAGTCCCACTCGTGCAGTACGACTTGCTAAAAGCGGGCGGCTGCGATGCGGGGCGGGGTTCTGGATGGTTGACACGCAGCGGGGGCGGAAGCGGTTGCGGCTCGACCGACTGGTTTTTCTTTTTCTTTATCTTTTTCCAGAAATTCAATTAAATCACTTTGAGCTCTAGAAAATAGCAAATAAATCCCGAAAAAAAAACCTGAAAAAAAACCAATAAATTCCTTGAGACACAAGGAACACAAATAAAATATTTTTGGCAAATGTTAATGTTTAACTTTAGTCATGTTAAATCTTTTTTAATTGATACATATTCCAATTAAGCTTTAGTTAATTTCAGAAAAATACAAATGGTGAAATTTTATTTCAAAAACTTCAAAAAGGCTCTGAAATTCAGGATGTTACAACACCCATATAGACTTGCAATGGCAGCGTGTTGCTACCTTGCCTTGACATAGAGAAAAATACTACCGGTTTATCAAATTACTTTGTTGCCTAGTTATCCAGGCTCGATGCCTACCGACACGCATGCCGTGAGAGCTGCGTTGAGTAATACATATAGGGCTTGTTTTTTTTAACTTCGGCTTATGACTTTTGGGCAGTTTTTATCAAACCCAGACCGGCTAGCGACCCGGCTGAGGCCTCAGGTCACTGACTCGGTGGTCGGATCGGTGGATCATCAGTCAGACCGCATGTAGTTAAATTAAATTTTCATAAGTATATATCTCTCAAAAAATAGGAAAAACAATCAACATTACCATTTTTGTGTGTGTATTCTGTCAAACTAACTTCTTATACTTACCGGCCCGATTACCGACTTATGATGTAGACTAGATTGCCATTCATGCAAGTGTGACATTCTAAAGCACAAATCACCCAACAAGAAAAGAGAATTCAAATTCGATCAAGTCACGCATGTAGATTTCAGCATCGATCAAGCGAGCCTAAGAACATGCACTAGCTAGACACTAAACTTGAAATATCTATATCTTCATCATCAAAATTCGAAATAAGTATCTTCCTACATGCCTACATATATTGGTCATCTAATTATTTGGGAATTTGCTTTGTTAAGAATTGCACGGATCTTAAAGAAATCAGCCACATTGAAAGCGAAATCTACAATGTTGATGCATAGGGAAAATTTAGTCCTCTATGCAGATTCAATTGGTTAATCGAGGATGAAAATAACATTAGAGCTCCATTCATTGTATGCAACAATTAAACATTTCCTAAAGCTCCTATGAAGTAGGGACTGTTTAATTGTTACATACAATGAATGAAGCTCTATTTATGCAGACACTCTAACAGAAGATACTCCAATGTGACTTGGTTGAAAAAATTTCATTAGAACCCTTTATTTTTGCTATATATCATTTTCCATAATAAAAGAACTATATACGCAAATTATGTTATAAAAAGTGGATTTTTATGAATTTTCATGGAAGTCATTTTGGAGTATATTATAATTATTATTAGAATATGCTCAAATAAATAAAGAGATATAACAACATGATTAAAATAGTATATAAGAAGTGATAATACGTACTCTCATAAGTATCGAACTATTTTACTCTCTCTATATATTAGAGTCCATGAAAGCTATCTGGACGAGGGGCAGGCGGGCAGCATCTGACCTCATCTCCCCTATGACTTTTCTCTACTTCTGCTAGAGTTAGAGGGCTGGTCAACAAATTATTCTCTTCCTCGGAGATTCTCCCCTTATTTAACCAAACATGTTCATCCAAACACACCCCATTCCTACCTTCTGAACCAAAAAGTTGTTTGTTGAAATCATATATGTGTGAAGTGATTTCCTTGTTGTCAGTTAGCACTACCCATTATGAGCTTTTAGTATATAATAGATTTAGTTTAATTAATTAATTAGCCTAGTTGCGGTGGGCTATTTCGGACATAGTCTCTGACTAATGGATTTGCAGTAAAAACCGCAAAAAAAAGAAGAAGAAGGTGCATTCGCTTGGTTCTCTAACACCAGTGTCATTGCGAGATTGGAATTTGGAATGCCCGTGCTTTCAATACTTGCTGTAGCAAGAAGCCAATGAACGTGGCCTCGCTCAACTCGACGGTCGATGGCTTTTACTTTGTCTTTTTTACTCTCAATTGAATGATATTATAGTAACTGTTAATATTTGGCTGAGATATTTAATTAAAAAACAAAGAAAAAAGAGATAAAAAAGTTATGTCTCATAAACAATGCAAAGAAAAAGGAGAAAAAATTATATTAAAAAATGAACACGTTTAAAATAGATTTTGACTTCTAAAAATTAAAAATCAGAAACCGACTGTCGTATACTAACAGTCCAACAGCATATCATGTTGGCCTAGACCTGGAGAGAATTCACACATCGCTGGAGAAGTGCTGAACACGACCAAAGGCGTCGCAGCAATTGCTTTTGCGTCTGGTGTTTTCTTCTTTTATTCTCTCTCAACTGAATAGAAGCGCTTACAATGCTTTATAAATGTTGAGGAACCGACACTGGAGACCAGTCAGGCGATTCTCTGCTTAGAACAAGAGCAGAATCAATCACGAATCACGAGAATAATAGATTGAACACGAGAGAGGTAGAGAGAACTCCTGGTCTTTCTTTATTGCTTTAGATTGCATCGGGGTACATAATGAGGGGGTCTAGGGACCTATTTATAGTCTACGGTGGGGTGCCCAAATAGATTAGGACTCTGGCCATGGAGAGTCCAGGTTTCCTAATACTCCCCCTTGGGCACTCACCCAACATACTCATGCCTCGTTAAAACTCCATAAAAACCCAGTGGGAAAAATTTGGAGAAAGAGTACATGATGCATGTGATTTTGCGATGCACGAATTGCCTCATTAAAAACCTTGGTCAAGAAACTTCATGGAAAACTCGTCAAGGGAAAAAGAGTACAATTCACCCAAATTCATTTGGTCTCCAGGACTTTATTTTTGGGTACTTAATCTTCATGATCAAGATTTATTAGCGGGTTTGTGAGAATTCTCCCCCTGAATTCTGCACTTCTCTAAGTCTCATCATTCCAATTCCACGCACGCACCTTTCAAAGCTAGATGCGGGGAGTGACTTAGTGAATAAATCTGCGAGATTTTCACATGACTTAGTATGCAGTACTTTAATCTCGTCCATCTTTTGCAATTCATGTGCATAGAAGAACTTGGGGTTGATATGCTTTGTGAGATGACTCTTCACATAGCCCGTTTGCACTTGTGCAGCATAGCGGCATTATCTTCATAGATAATTGTGGGGTTTGCACAATGTTCATCCCACATGATCTTTGGATGTGGTGAACCATTCGGCGAGCCAAGCGCACTCTCGTGCGGCTTCATCTGATGCTATAATTTACGAGTGGTTCGTCGAAGTAGCTACCAGGCTTTGCTAGACGATTTCCATGAAATGCAGTTCCACCACAGGAATACATAGCCTGTTTGTGACTTAGCGGTATGCGGGTCTAATAGATACCCAGCATCTGCATAGCCAATCAAGTTCAGATCTTGATTCTTTCTGTAGAACAATCCAAGGTCCTTGCTTCCTTGGAGATATCGGAAAATGTCCTTTATGCCCCGCCAATGCCTTTTGGTGGGCTCGCCTTTGCTACCTTGCTAGCAAGTTCACGGCAAATGCAATGTCGGTCTAGTGCAGTTTGCTAAGTACATGAGTGCTCCTCACTCAAGTATGGGAATTCGGTCCTAGGACTTCCTCCCCTCTTCCCTAGGTCGGAAAGGATCTTTTCTTGTTGTAAAGACCTCACAGATCATCGGTACTTTCGAGGAAATGCCTTCTCGAAGCCAAACCTTTCAAGCACCTTACGGGTGTAGGTCGTGATGTACCAAGATTCCTTGAGGACATGCTCAAGCTGCAGCCTAAGCAAAACTTGGTCTTGCCCAAATCTTTCATTTCAAATTCTAACTCCAAGTAGGAGCTTGCTTCTTTTATGTCTTATTTGTCCGATGATATTCAGATCATCTACATACAGAGATTATCTGAGAATCCATGCAGGATCGCCAGTATAAATACACAATGACAGATCTTCATTGTTTGTGTAGCCTTTCTTGCAGAGAAAGTCGCTCAGCGATTATACCACATTCTTCAGTTGTTTCGGTCCATCGGTGACTTTACGAGTTTCACCTTGTCAGATTTCTATTTGCTCTGTCTTGGTTGGAGAGGATTCCTTTAGGGACTTTCATATAAATCTCGAATCCAAGTTACCGTAAGGTATCACGATCACAACATCCATCAATTTCATTTTCAAGTTCAAGTTCACTGCCATTGAGATCAAGTATCTAAAGATAATTCCACTCATGGTGGGAGTAGGTTTCTTCATAATCAACTCCAGGACGTTGAGTGAAACCTTGGGCTACCAGCCTTGCTTTGTATCTCACTACTTCATTTCTTTCATTTCTCTTTCGAACAAATACCCACTTGTGCCCAACGGGGTGTATGTGGGGAGGTGTGCGGCATACGAGCCCAAACACCTCTCTTTTATTCGAGATAGCAATTCGTTGCTATTGCCTTCTTCAATGTTCCCAATATGGTCTTTTCTTACATTCAGCGAGCGATGCAGGCTCGGGATCAAGATCGATGATGGTGGTAATTTTCTTTGCGAAGTAGATATCGATATTAGCTGTTGTCCTATTCAGGGACTCTCCCGTGTGCACATAATTTATAGCTATTTCTTCATGAGTTGCTTCTTCTGGAGCGATTGCTTCTGCTAGAGCTTTACCTTGCACATCGCTTCTTTCAATTGCGGTGGTAAGTCCCTTTAGTTTTTCGGCTCCGATGTGTGCGCACACATCCATGCCGATGGGGATATTCAGATCCGGTATGCCATTTTACGAAGGTGTCATACTTGTGCGGTCTCAATGGCTCCCCTTCTCGATGCAGGGGACTTCAATGATCGATGTGATAAATCTCTCTTATCCTTTTCGCGGCGTCCCGGTTACTTTGGACTTGAGGAACGGAGTTCGTCCTTTTATTACGAGGCCTCGGGCGGGATTAGGGATATCTTCAATTTTCTTTGGTATTTCAACCTCTCGGTGCATTGCGTGCGAGCACATGCGACTTAATCATGCTATTCAAATCACTAAAGTGATCGGGCGATTGGTTTGCTAATGCTTGCAAGTCGATGATCTTACGGACCTTTTTTCAGTTTCACTAGTGCGCGGGTCATGTGCATGAATTCCCGTGGCTTCCCACGTAATTTCCCGACATTTTTCATCAACGGGTTGATTTCCTCCCCCTAATGACGGGAAATTATCCTCATCAAAAATGCAATCAGCGAAGCGGGCAGTATGCAAATCTCCCGACATGGGTTCCAAATACCTGATTATGGATGCAGTCTCATAACCAACGTATATCCCAGTCTTGCGGAGTGGGCCCATTGCAGTTCGCTGCGGAGGTGGTATCGGTACATAAACCTTACATCCAAACCTCCTAAGATGGGAAACTTTCGGTGGTGACCCTTGCGCTAGTTGCATAGGTGAATGGATGTTGTAGGCTGAAGGTCTAAGGTTGATGAGATTATTGCATGAAGAATGCGTGCCCCCAACATGTAGTGGCAAATTACTTTTATGCAAGAGGGTCGGGCAATAAATTTAATTCTTTTAATTAAAGCCTCTGCCAAACCATTCTGAGTATGGACATGCGGTACCGAGTGCTCAACTTCAATTCCCATCGCCATGCAATAATCATCAAATGTCTTTGAAGTAAATTCTCGGCGTTGTCCATTCGAATGGACTTGATATGATGATCTGAAACACATTTACGATCACGAATGATCTGCGAGATCAATTTTGCAAATCGTGGTTTCTTGTGGACAACAAACCCACATATGACCACTTGAAGAAGCGTCAATGAGGACTATGAAATACTTAAACGGCCACGAGACGGACTGAATGGGACCGCAAATGTCTCCTGGATGCGTTCGGGAATGCGAGGACTTCATCCTTCACTTTCAGTGGAGGTCTAGTAATTAGTTTCCGTGGCACATGCAGGGCACACAAAATCTTCATGATTGGAAAATTCTTCACATTAATATTATGCCCATGTGAGTTATTCATTATGTTTCACATCATCCTAAAATTTGGGTGGCCTAATCATCATGCCGAGAGGCGAAGAGTTGAGCTTCTAAACACTTTGTTTTGAACATTATGCGCTGCAGACGCTTTAATTGTGGTATAATATAGCCATGTTTCAAGTGAAGGAAGCTTTTCTAATATTCTTTGCCATTCTCTTCGCGCCGTGATGGCGGTATTCCTTCCGTACTCTTCGTCGGTCTCAATGTGGAAACCATTGGCGCGAATATCCTTAAAACTTAGGAGAGTTCTAGTCGATTACGGGTACAATAAGGCTTCTTCAATGACCAAAGTTGTGCCCATGGGAAGTATAATTGTGGCTCTTCCGGAACCGATTATACACGCATCGCTTCCGGCGATTGTCGTAAGGCTGCCATTGCTCTTACGGATCATTGGAAATACTTAGTCTCTCTTAAGATGGTATTCGTTGTGCATTCGTCAAGGCATACTTCCTCCATAGGCGCTACACGTGTTCTAATATAACGTATTTAATTAACATGTATTAGAAGGCATTCAACACATAAATAAAATACGCCAATATCAGAACATATAATGCCAATATAAACTGAATAAATGAATGCTTTATTCCAAAATCATCCAACCATTATGAGAAAGCAAAATGCTAAAGCACCAACCATGCAAGTTCTAAACTTTGTCCATTTAACACAAAATAAATGACAATTAACGTCTTATGCATTTTGTGCATCGACGGAATCAACTAAAAATCATTGACTTCTTGACTATTTCCTCGCGGTGACATTCTCTTCAAGAGAGATCATGGTTGTGGCGCCTCTAAGTCGTGAAGGGTGTCTGCTGTAGGGATGGACTCAACCTCCATCATCTCAGATATTTGCTCAGTACGCTCCCCTCAATGACGCAAAGTGGGCTTCAGTGCCCTTTGCCATTCTTCTTACGAGCTTGGTGGGCATCAATGACATGTTGCGGTGCTTTGCATATCCGCGACCAATGTCCCCACTTGCCACATTTGTAACAACCACAGTTCTGCTGGCCATAGGTCTTGTCACTCTTTTTAGCCTTTTGTCGTTTGGAGCATCGACTTGCCTTTCGGGCAACGATCTTACCCTTCTTCCCATTTTCTTCATCAAGGGCTTTGCACCTTGAGGCTGCTAGCGTTGGCTTCATGGCGTGGAGCTGCTTGTGGCTGCGAGCGTAATTCTTGCGGAGAAGTTCGTCACGAGCCTCGGCTACTGCATCATATCAATCAATTCGGCATACTCCTTGTAGCCGTTTTGGCGATAGTTGCGGGCAACCTTTATACAACTGGGTGGAAAGTGGACGGGTCTTCTCGATCTTACGGTCCTCTGTGATCTCCTTGCCACGAGTTTAAGGTTTGTACAAATCTGTGCAAGGCGAATTGTACTCCGACCGTTTTAAAGTCGGCAAACCTCGATCGATCCACTCTGCTGCGCTTGAGGAAGAATGGTGTACTTGAGCCCTCAAACCGCTTCTTGAGTGCGGTCCAGTGCTAAGCGCATTTCTCTCGCCATATACTCATTCTTGAGAGTTGGCGAGAGATGGTGCTGAAAAATGAAGTGCTGATCATTCTCCTCGGTGTGGGTCCAGCGTCTTTACGTAAACATCCCAATAGCTGCGCCAAGCTTCCGCCCCAAGCACAATCTCGACATCGGATGCCCATGTCGGATAGTTTCGACCATCTTTGGGCGGCTCTCGAACTCCGGTTGAAATTCCGATCATCTACATGTGTATAAACGAAATAAAATAAGTTTCTGCGAGTAAACATGCATGGAAAGTTTACTACAGGTAAATAAAGAGGTGCAATAGTTTCCCATAATGTTTCATAATTTTACATGCATTTTCTATAATTTTACTGCTAATTTCAGTGATTAAAAGCAATTTAAACAATTACAATTAACCAAAAGCAGAAAATAAATACAGAAAGTAATAATGGCAGAAATAAATATGCTTCAAATACTAAAATTGATCCAAATTCGGATTCACGAGGCCCTTTTATGCTAAAATATAAAATTTCAGCAAATTCTGCAATTCCAGAAGGTTTTACGCAAAAAATCAGTTCGAGAGAAAATTCGCAAATTTTTTGATTTCTGAGAGGGTTTCTGCAAAATTCGGACCCGCTCGTAAATTTCAGGGCTTATTCGTAATTTTCAGAATTATTGAAGCCTCTATGCAAAATTTCGGGACTCAAAAGTAAAACCCGAGGGCTTATTGGCAATTTTTAATAATTGCGGGGCCCTTTTCCGGAAATTCTCCAGCGCCGGCCCATTCTCCTCTTTTCCCAAGCTGCGGCCCATCTCCTCTGCACCCCGCTGCCCACCTCCTTCTCCTCCTCCCACGCGGCCCATCCGCCGTTCCCGCCCATTGCTGGCCGCCACCGGGCAACACACAAGGGTGGGTAGGGTTTCCCCTACCCCAAACCCAAGCGCGGCCGCTTCTTGCGCGGTAGGAGGTGGCGGAAGAAGGCGCGATGGCGAGAGGCGCGCGTGCCGTCTTGAAGTGCCGCCGAAGTAGCGCGGCGACGGCAGGCAGGAAGCCGAGGCGTCGGCGAGACAGCAGCGGCGGCGCGCGTCGCGCGCGGGATGCCGAAGCGGGCGGGGCCGGCGCGCGCCATGCGGGGCAGGCGAAGCCGAGGCGGCGGCCGCGCCATGCGAGCGGCGGCGGGCGGCAGCGCCATGCGGCGAGGAAGCCGCGCGGCGAGGTGGCCAACCGCCGGAGGCGGGAGCCAGCGCGGCGGCGCTTCGCTGCGTCTTAGTGCGAGTCGCGGCGCGCTGCGCGCGCGCCGTCTGGCGGCGGGCCCGTCTGCGCGCGAGGACCGAGCGCCGGCGGCGCCGCGCCGGTGGCCGGCCGGTGGCGCACACAGCGCTTGCGCGGTGGCGGCCGGCCGGCCAGCGGCCATGCATGGCCGTGAGCCAAAATCCCCTTTCCCTTTTTATTTATTAGATCTACAATGTTGTGCAGAACAAAAGGAAGATGCAATAATAAAATTTTCCCAATCTGCAATGCTGTGCAGAAACATGAAATCATTGCATATATTTCTTGTGCTTGTGATCATGCAGGATCAGACAACACTATGCAAAGTTTCTAATCTACGATGCAATCAACATCTACCCCGTTTTCGCAATCTACCGATCGACATTGTGCCGGCGACTTCAAGTCCGCTCACGGTAGATTTAGGGTGGATTGCATCGTTCTCACGCGCAATCAACATCTACCCGTTTCACAATCTACCGATCGGCATTGTGCCGCGACTTCAAATCTGCTCGCGGTAGATTAGGACGGATTTGCACCGTAAATTTCAATCTAGAACGCGAAAAGAAAATCTGATTCAAAAGCGATCTAGAAAATTCAATCGTGCCGATGATTACCTCGTTCACCGGAGCGAAGTCGTCGATAACGTATTGAGGAACCGATTACCGGAGACCAATCGGCGATTCCTGCGCTTAGAACAAGAACGAATCAATCACGAATCACGAATAATAGATTGAACACGAGAGGTAGAGAACTCCTGGTCTTTCTTTATTGCTTTAAATTGCATCGGGTACATAATGAGGGGGGTCTAGGGCCCTATTTATAGTCTACGGTGGGGTGCCCAAATAGATTAGGACTCTGGCCATGGAGAGTCCAGGTTTCCTAATAATAAAGACTCAACGCACACCCATGGTGGCCTATTGCCAATCCGCTTTTACTCAGGACGACACAACTCCTGGACTTGCTCATCTAGTAATAACCTAACAACTATGCATGCATGCAGCTCCATGCAAAACCAACTAACACTTAATTCTCACGCTGCTAGATAGAGTGCGGGTGTGTCTAGGTATCACCCGAATGTTTTCTTCCTAACAATCATCTAGATTTGAGACCGTTGGATTAGAGATCCAACGGCCCCTTTTTTTTTGGAGGGGGGAGATTTTTTTTTTGAGGAGGGGGACATTTTTTTTGGAGGGGGTGGGGGAGAATTCATGGTCGTTGGATCTCTAATCCAATGGTCACAAATCTGGATGATAGTTAGAAAGAAAACATCCAGGTGATATTTATCAACACCCATAGAGTGCAACTCAAAACATGCATGCCACACTTGTAGCTACATGCATAGACGTACACAACTTATGTTAGCATGCCCAGATCACTCTAGTGCACACTTAACATGAACAAAACTTAATTTGTTAAGATTATATCTAATATGTCAAACACATGGTGGAACAGGTGAAAACCATTTTGGGGAATGCTCCTCGTTTGACAGTTTACCAGTGTCAGGGGAACAAATCTTCTCCAACTTTCTTCTGAACCGCTGAGGGCTGCAGAGCCTGTCACAGCTCCCGGTTTGCCAGTAGTTTCTCAGTACCAGCATCCGCCTGAGACTCCTCTGAGCCATAACTGACATCAATCTCGGTTCTTTCGCCACTGCTCGCCGGTTCAAAGAGCTCGAACCGCTCGTCGCCGCCGCACCCGAAACGCGAGCCCTCCAGCTCGATATGCTGCAGCTCCGACAGCATCAGGGACTGCATGCGCGCGCGCTCCTGTCCCGGGGTAAGTGCGGTACAGGAACGAGTATATGAGGCAGCAGATCGTTATCGGTATCGCTATGGCCGTGTACAGCGCCTTGGCCAAGGATGCAGCGTTCTCCCGGTCTATCTCGGTGCTGCTCCCTTTGTAGTCTGGCTTGAAGCCATACATGTGCTGAGACAAGAAGCCGACGGCGGGAGGCGCAAACGAAGCTAGTATCGACTCGAAGGACCTGTCGAGAGCGTAGATGCTTGTTCTTGATTTCTCCGGCACAATCTCTGCAAAGATTGGGCTGCACATAAAAACAAACATAGTTCTCAGCATCAGACAACGATCTGTTAGGAGCAAATGAAAACTAAACTTGGCATGAAGTGGCAGAAATGGCCACTTGCCAGTACCAAATCAGTGCCTAATATGAAAAAATTTCAAATGGGATTAGTCACACACTTGTTTGTAGCAGCTCCGTTCCAGGAGATGATTAGTCCCATGATGAACAAAACAAGTCCGTGGGCGATACCGGTGGATGGATCATCAGGAAGCCCCAGCAGCAGGATAGCAGCTAAAGGAACAGCCGAGCCAGAGCTTATCTGCGACAGGACGATCCTCCCGGCGTTCGGATATCGCCGAGCAAGAAAGTCACCCATCTTGCCACCGAGGAGACCACCGAAGGAAGTTCCAACCGCGAAAATTGTGGTGAAAATGGCAGTGTCCTCGTGGCTGAATCCAATGAGCTCAAGCCACATTGACAAGAAAGAGTGCTGACCACGGGAACGAGCCACTGACACCCTGAGCCACAAAGATTTGGAAGGTTGGAATCTGAATCACAGACTTGGCCTCCTGATCAGATCCTTAGCTTCATCCCACGCAGACTGTTTGCCGACAGTTGCGCGATGCGGAGTCGGCGTTGTCTGCTGGGAAATGGGGATCGACGGCGAAGAACCACACAAGAATGCCTACAATGACGCTGATCATTGCCACAAGATGGAACGCGAAGCGCCAGCCAGCGATCCCGAAGACTGTAGTTGATGCCAGCAGCAAAGCGAAGAAGCTCCCAATGATGGAGCCTATGCTGCTGGTCAGTTGCAGCCATCCAAAAGCCGTGCCACGGTGGTCGTCGTCTGTGGAGTCGGCGACCAGTGACTGGACTGCCGGTATGACCAGTGCTAGGCCAATGCCGTTCAGGCCTCTCGAAATTGCTACCTGGCAAACCGGTGTGTGACTGTTAGTTGCCAATTGGTAGGTAATCCGTTGGGTACTACCCTTGTGTTTGCAGTCAAGACTAGTATCAGAGAAACCAAGAATGCACAGAAACACTTCACAACGGCATCAAGCCACTATAGAACAAAAAAAAAATCAGCTTTACTACTATATGAATTTTTTTTGAAAGATTACTGTATGATAAAATTGGTATGGTGGTTTGAAGAGTTAGCTGCAGAGCAAGAGCAAGAAAAAAAATTAATTGGCTCTAAGTATGAAAGTACTCTATGTCCACAAAGAAAAATTATTCTGCCTCAATGTGTTATTATCAAAAGCCATGAAATCTTAATTAGCACCTAGTCCCTGTCTATGATTAGAAATCAATGTCTCAAGAAATGCTGAACTTGCCGTCGGTTTGGTTAAGCGGGCAACACCGAAGTTTGTGACAAATAACACTATATTAGCGGCGCCCAGTCTTGGAAAAATTGAGTGTGGATCGAAAAATTCAACAATTTCGCCACCGGTTTTCAGGAAATTAATACTTCAGTTCCCCCTCGTTATACGTCTCCTATAATATTTGTCACCGTGATTGGAAGAAAATTACGAAGTTCCCCACCTATACTCGATTGAGACTGATGAACTAACAACACAAGGATGTTAAGTTGGAGCAGATTGACATCGGAAGACGCCTAACAAGCCTAGATCTATGCTTGCTAAGCACAGCAGAATAATTTTGAGATGTTGCTTTCATCCTGGACTAACGAAACAATAAAAGTCAATAGACATTTCCGTGGGGCACAGGTACCAGCTTTCTACAAGAACGTCCCATACGACCGAATTGACATTTTACCCCTGATGCCAATGGTGGTTGAGCGGCTCTAACCTGGAGGAAGGTGCGGAGACGGCGACGAGGAAGGTGGCGGCGGCCCAGAGGAAGGCGCCCAGCGCGATGACGTGGGCGCGGTTGTGGCGCGAGGCTGCGTAGGCGGCGACCGGGTAGCACGCGGCCTGCACGATGGAGCGGTAGAGGGTAAGCGCGCCGAGACCCGTGGGGTGGCGTGCAGCGCGGCGCCGACCTCCCGGTACACCGCCGGCAGCAGCGCCTCGTCGGCGCGCTCCATGATGGACGCCAGGTTCACCAGCACCAGCGTCCTCCGCTCCTCCCACGGCGCCGCCGACCACATCTCTCAGGCCTGCCGCTCCGCTCCTCCCTCCTCTTCTCTCCTCTTCTCGATCGCCGAGTGCTCAGCACGAGCTTCTGATGGCCGCCATCGGTAGCACCGGCGATCTGGGGTCTTCTCCTCCTCGCGGGAATTTTATATTACGACCTGTCCACTGTTTGAGTTCATTCTATTGCTCAATGACATGTGGGCCCCGCTGATGAGCTGGGGCCAAATGTCAGTGAGGTGAAGGATCTGAGCATTTTTTTGAACTGAGGATCTGAGCATTTGGTACGAGGATTTCCGATATGACCCAGAAGTAGGTGGGCCTAAGGGTACCAAGAAAAGCTGAAGCGAGCTAGTTGGGGAGTTTCTCATTGGCTGGTCCTCTGTGGGGCCGGGATGTCAGTAAGGCAGCTTGGGTGAACAGAAGTTGTATGCAGGGTGAGGCAAGTAATACTAGCTGTTTGCCGTCTTCTTTGCCTTGACACTCTACAAGTACTAGTAGATTAGTACTAACTATTGCTCGGATCCCTTCACTTATGCGAGTAGAGCTGGGCGGAGGAAATTGGCTAGCTGTGTATGCATTGAGCGCACTAGGGTTTATGTCTTAAGTTTGATGTTGGTGTTCACTAATTATAGAAGTATATATATACATACATGTTTAGTGTGAAATCATATGTTCATGCTCTGTAAGATTTATAGTAACTTCCATAAATTTTTAACGTGTTTAAAAGATAAGCATACATATGAGTGTGATTGGTGTGAGTATGATGCGGGTTAAATGTGTGCGTGTGGCTCATTCTCTTGAAAATAGTAAGCTGCGTAGAAAATTGTTTTTTAACCATGCTGGTTATATCTCTTAACCTTACTATCGTTTAATAACACGTGGTACGAGGAGCACAGCACATACGATCCCCTTGGCGTTGACTGGATCTCATTGACCTAGGGTAGCTAGCTGAAATAAGTTTAAGTATGATTTATTTTGCACTATAATCGATGATAGTTTATTTAGTATAACCAAATTTAGAAAGTTTAAAAATAGAAAAACAGATTAGTTTATACGAGACAATACAAACGAATACGGAAAAACAAAAAGCAAAAAAATCCAAAAATCAGAAGGAAAAAATTAAAGAATAGCAAACTACAAACCGAAGTTCAAACTGAAAGAGCGGATCAGCATATCTTCTGATTTCTTTCTGACTTTAACAATTCTTTGGATTGTTTTAAATAACCAAGCCCCTTTTGCCCCTCTTGCTTTGTTTTGCAGCGTGGAAGCCAATCTTCGCAGCGCACCATGCTTTGTGACTAGGACAATAAAATGCGTGTTTTCATGATAAACAAAATATAATTAGAGCATCAAGAAACACCAACTCGACATCAACAAATTCTTAGATAAAGATTCCATCATTACACCTCTTCACGAACTTCTAGTAACAGATGCAAAATTCTCTCCAATTGAAGTGCGGGATTTTCTCGTATTCTTACATGGATTGATTGCTTATTGTGTTATTCTTGCGTTTCAGACAAGTCAATATACGTATGAAAATTGCCCTGAAATTCCATAGTGCAAGCATCAGTATTTCTTCCTGTAGGCTGGATCAATATAAACCAGTGAATTAATTGATACGTGCATTTGTGATTTGTGCCTTTCCAACATCACAGCAAAGTGTTGTAGGAACCAAAGAGAATGCACTCTGATCTATAGGCCACACAACTTTTACAGAGCAGAAGGAAAAGTTCTCTCAACACAATGGCCGGCCACATTGTAGAACTATCATCTCAGTTGGCAGTGTTGAGCACTTGAGGTCTTCTTTTCTGTTAAGCTGTTACAACTAAGGATTCAAAAACAATGCAAAAGACTAAGAACAGATGCAAGATTTCTCCATGGATTGAATCAGAAGTTGATTTGCATTGTTGGATAATGATGTTCTGTGGCTACAAAGTGCTCTCACGGCACCCTTCAAACCCTAACACAAAAACTCTCCAAAAAGCCGTCTCAAAGCCACAGGTTAACACTAACCTCCACCTCCTTTTATATGCTAGAGTCCCAACCCGTGTCCTTATCAACACGGATACAAAATCCCAACCAATTCCGAAAATCAAGAGACCCGAAACTCTTTCAAACATGAATTTTCTAAAATTTCTAAATCTTCTAGTTATGGACACCTTCCATAACTCATTCCAACTTACCACATGTTGAAACCTCCAGGACCGTACCTCCTATAACTTCTCCATGCATCATCCACTTTTGATCTCCACGTGGTCCAGCGTGAGCTTGACCACCTGGACCTCAGATTTCTTCCTTCTAGTCTTGGTCCTCCTCGTCACCGACCACGACCGTCTCCACGCCTAACTTGCACATACAAAGACCAAAGAACATTTTCTCTAGTATAAGTTCTCTCCAACTTGACCGACATTAGTCCACACACGCATGACACACTCTTGTCCAGCCATAAACACAAACCAAATTATCCACGATCTCAGCATCTACACTTTTCAAAAATCAATCTTAGACCACCCAGTAAAACCGGTCAGATCGCCATGCCCAGGCTGGTCAGACTGCTGGCCCAACAGACACGAGTTCTCGAGGTACTCGATGATTACAAGAATTGAAGCACTCGAATCCTACGAGTACCGACTGTGAAACCTACGGCAACAGATTGCAAAGCCTATGACTCGATCGCAAGGTCTACGACAACCGATCACAAAGTCTATAGCTACCGATCACCGAGTACCGACTAGGTATTGTAGCACCAACTACTAACTAGGCACTGTAGCACCAACTACCGACTAGGTATTGTAGCACCAACTACCGATTACGATCGATATCGTAGTGCCGACTCAAGACGGGTTCATTGTAGCTTACGATCATCGACCAAGCATGGTCGACCAGCCATGGTTGTTACGCCATAGTTATTCAGCTATAGTTGTTCTGCGTGCTCGACTTTGTCATGGTCGATGCGCCTAGTCGTTCTACGGTGGTCATTCTCGATCGCCATGATCGACTGCCGTCGAGATCGCCCAATATAAGGTGATTAGACGCTTAATCTGAGTATTTTAGCAATTTCAATTTTATCATAGTGTATCGACCGAAATTTTTACAAACATAAATTTCAATGTAACCTAAATGTCAATTATTCATCACACTAAATTCATTGCCTATTCACATGGTCTAACAACTAGTTTAAAATCGGCCAAATATTATGAGCTGAAATTTTGATTAAGCCAAATATTGTGAGCTGAAACTTTGATTGTTCTACCGGTAATAGGCCGAAAGTGATCGGTTACCGGTGAACAGAGAAACAATGTGTCCATCTTACACAAATACACAAATGTTTTTCCCAATGATGATAGTATCTAGATAGCAAGTATTCAATACAACACGGCAAAGTTCAATACTTATATGATGCGACTTACATTGCCGTGTCGTTGCTTTATTCAGCACAATTTGACTTGACTAGCTTAGCACTAATACTTCCATTAGTTTGCACAAAAAATATGCAGTGAAAGTTTTTGCTAGAATTTCAAATTAACTTACCGATATTTTCTTACCGGTCCAGCCCAGTATGGCCGGTTATACCGCCGTTTTTATTAAATCCTGGTTACAGATTACAACGCCGGTTTGTCAGTACAGTAGTTTCTCGGTAGCAATACTATCCTCAGACTCTGATCCATAGTTGACATCAATCTCAGCTCTCTCACCGTCATCCGCTCCCGATTTGAAGAGCTCGAACCGCGCATCATCGCCGTCTCTGAATCGCGAACCCTTGAGCTCAACCTGCTGCAGCTGAGACTGCATCATGCGCGCGCGCTCCCTGTCTCGCGGGTAGCTGCGGTACAGGAACGAGTATACGGAGGCGCAGATCACCATCGGTATCGCTATGGCCGTGTACAGCGCCTTGGCCAAGGACGCGGCGTTCTCCCTGTCGGATTCGATGCTGTTCTTGTTGCCTTCGCTGTCCGGCTTGAATCCGTACACATGCTGAGCCAAGATGCCGACGGCGGGAGGAGCGAATGACGCTAGGATCGACTCGAACGTCCTGTCCAGAGCGAAGATGCTCGTTCTTGATTTCTCGGAACGATCTCCGACAAAATTGGGCTGCATGAAACGATCTAGTCAGCGGCGCTCGATCAACGCAAGCATGAACTCTGAAGAAATCAAGAAGTTTCAGAGGAACGTATTTGTTTTTGCTTCAGAAATTTTCAGATGGTAGTGCGAGTGGCGAACCAATTTGTGGCAGATCCATTCCAAGAGATGCAGAGCCCCATGACGAACAGGACGAAGCCATGGGCGAAGCCGGTGGATGGGTCACCGGAAGCCCAAGAAGCAGCACGGCAGCGATGGGGATGGCCGAGCCGGAGCTTATCTGAGACAGCACGATTCTCCCGGCGTTGGGATATCGCCGCGCGAGGAAGTCTCCCATCTTGCCACCGAAGAGGGCACCGATAGAGGTGCCAACGGAGAACGTCGTCATGAGCACGGCGGTGTCCCCGTGGCTGAACCCGACGAGCTCGAACCACATTGACAGGAAGGAGAGCGCCGACCAGGGAACGAGCCGGCGACGCCCTGAGCCACGAAGATTTGGAACGTCGGAATTTGGATCACGCGCTTGGCCTCCGTGATCAGCTCCTGGCTTCTTGCCACCACGCGGTGGCGCGTTTGCGTTCCCGGCGGCGCTCCTGGAAATGGGGTCCACGGCGAAGAGCCAGACGAGGGCTCCACGGCGGCGCTGACGATGGCCACGAGGTGGAACGCGATGCGCCAGCCGTCGACTCAAGGACAGTGGTGGACGCCAGCGTCAGGGCGAAGTAGCTGCCGAGGATGGAGCCCATGCAGCTGGTAAGCCCCAACCACCCGAAGGCCGTTCCGCGGGTGTCGTCGTCGGTGGAGTCGGCCACCAGCGACTGCACCGCCGGTATGACTAGCGCGAGACCAATACCGTTCAAGCCTCTGTAGATCGCTACCTGGGCGAAGGTGTTGGAGACGGCGACCAGGAAGGTGGCGGCGGCCCAGAGGAAGGCGCCCACGGCGATGACGTGGGCGCGGTTGTGGCGCGACGCGGCATAGGCGGCGAGCGGGTAGCACCCGGCCTGCACGATGGAGCGGTAGAGGGTGAGCGCACCGAGCCCCGTCGGCGTGGCGTGCATCGTGGCGCCGATCTCCCGGTACACCGCCGGCAGCAGCGCCTCGTCGGCGCGCTCCATGATGGACGCCAGGTTCACCAGCACCAGCGTGCGCCGCTCCTCCCACTCCGCCGGCGCCATCTGTTAAAGGCTCGCTGCCACCTCTCTCTCTCTCCTGGTCGAGTGCTCAGCTCAGCTCGGCCTGGCCGCCATTGCTGCTACTACTACCGGCGATCTGGGGTTTCTTGTCTTCGCGGTAATTTTTTTCGGTAAACGGGAATTGTATACTGTGAGCTGTCTTCGGTTCGTGGCGTGGTTTGAAAGCGTTTACTGTGACATGTATGACATGTGGGCTCGGCTGATGCGTGGGGTCGGAGTGTCAGTGAAATAGCTGGAGTTACACGTACAGTGTATCCGGAGATGGCGTGATGATATTTTGATGTGCTTTGTTCCCAGAAGAGGGCTTCACGTGTTAATAATATAGATTAGGACTTAATAATGATTCCCTTCTCCAGTGTATAAGACTAATCTGTGCCATGTTGTTCATAACTTATGGTTCAAATTAGGCATGACAAGGCAGCACGGTCAGTTTGGTGTTGACTTCATTTCCAATCCGCTTTTTAGCTTCTCCGGAAATCAATAAGCCAAATGTTAAAATATGATGGTCTTTTAAAGCGGCTTAAAACGGTGTATCATTCATATCATAGATCATAAGTCCCAGCATTATGGCGTTCTCCGATCATTTCCCGTCCTGAATTTAACAGTTCCTCCCACGCCGCCGGTCCCATTCCCGGAGGCCCTGTTATCTTCTCGCCGAGTGCTCACCTCGGCAGAGCCGCCACTGCAACTGCCACCGGCGCGGCGATCTGGGTTCTGCTATTCACGCGGGAATTTTATATTACCACTTGTCTTCGAGCAGTGTGCAAGTGTTCGTCGTGGTATCTCCATGACATGTGCTGTGCTCTTTGCCTTCAAATGTGGGCGCGTAAATACTACTCCAGAGTAATAGATTAGGATTTCATGCTGATTCCCTTCTCCAATGTATAGAAACTACTTTACTTTGTGCCATGTTGTTTATATCTTATGCTTCAATAACATGTGGAACAAGGCAGCACTCTCAGTTCGGTGTTGACTTCAGTTTCCAGCTTGCGAGCAAGATGTCAACAGAGCAAAATCAATAAACACGGCTGTAACATCCCAAAATCTGGAATGTTTAAAAATGTAAAAATTTTAAAAAATTTTAATGCATTTGGTTGTTATTTGAATTTCCTGAAATTTATTTGGCCTTTTCTGAAATTTGTGTTATACAAATTAATCCAAAGAAAGGACACAATAAATGTCAGTTAACAACAACAACAACAACAACAACAACAACAATAATAATAATAATAAAAGGAAAGAAAAGTTTACATCTAGGGCAAATTCCAAGGAGAATTGAAAGCAACAGGGTAGATGAAATTGGAATTCAAACTCGAAACACAAATACAAATCCAAAACAAATACCGGAATTCAAATAAAAAGAAAATTTTCCAAACCTAATCGGTCTTGGCCCATTTATCATTTCTTTTTTCCTCGGCCTGGCCCATCTTTTCTCTTTCTCTCTTCCCTTCTCTATTTTGTTGCCGATCGTGAGCGTCGACCCACACACACACCCCAACTCGTGCCGCCTAGTCATGCGTGCCCATGCTATACTGTGCCCATCACATCACCACGCGAACTGCGCCGATGCCGAGCCCCAAAACCTACCACGCGTCCCAGCTTGCCTTGCCGCACACGCTCTGCTAAGCACACCGTCTTGTCGCTTGAGCCCGCACCTTCACCCACATCACTTGTGTCACCCATGCGCCTGCACGTGCGCCTCCTGCGTTGCCCATGCCATACTCATGTCACATCGTGCCATCCGCACCCTGACACCTCCCCTTGGCATGCCTCTCCTTCCACCTCGTGCCACTCCCCTCGATTATATAAGCCACTTGAGACTTCCCCTCCATCTCCCCCATTCCCCTCTCCATCCCTCATTTTCTTCCTCCCTTCGTCCTCAGCCTCGGCCGCCACTCCATTGCCGTTCCGGCCAACCCGACGAGCCCCTCCTTGATCCAACCACATTACTACGTGTTTCGCACCTCCAATTGCATTCCCCCCAATCAACTGCGCGACTTCTTCGCTGGAGCTCACCGCGTTGTCATCTTCCTCATGTCTGGTTGAAATCCACCACCGCTGTCACCATTCTTGTTCCGATGAAGCTCAGGTCGATTCCTCTCTATTAGAGCATCCCCGCGCCTCTCTCATCCTTCCTCAATCTCAATTTGGGCTCTCCCTCACCCTAAGTCACCGATACCATGTAGCTCGCCACGCCGCGCCTAGCTCTCATTGCTAGCCCTCCACAACTCCTCCCCACCATCATCGATCACTCTGGTAAGCATCCCTCCACCCCATCATGCTCATGCCCTCCCTAATTGTGCCCCTCTCCCTCCTGGCCACCGCCGTCCCCTTCTCCTCCCCTGCTCCGGGCGCTATGCACCATCGCGTGCCCGCCTCTACTCTTCCCCGAGCCACAACATCGGCCCTTGCTTCATATTCCCTCCATTTTTGTGGTCGTTGTTGCCCCACCGTGGCTTCCTCACCGCCAATGAGCTCGCTAGAGCCATGCGTCGCCACCTCACCTACTTTCCCTGTTCTCCTCCCTCTGTCCTCTCTCTGTTTCTTGCTTCTTCTCCTCTGTATGATAGTGGGCCCCATCTAAATAAATGTTAATTAAAACTAAACAGTATGCCCTTAATATTTATTTTAGAAATTCAAATATTAATTGAGGACACTATTAAAATATAATTTTGTATAACTAAAAATGACAATAAAGTTATTAGCATGCCACTAGCATGAATTTAAAATACAACTTAAAAATGATATTGAAATTATGTATATGGAGGATGTCTAAATACTAATGAGCCGTGGATCATGAATAATGCCATTGCAATATAGATTAAGATAATATAGGCCCCATATATTTAGATTATAAGTAAAGATCATTTAGTGTCAATTGTTACTTGGTGATAAGTAATATGCCATTAATAATCAAGCTAAGGTGAAACTTTACTTAGAGATCATATTAAAAATATAATTCCTTGTGCAAATGTCAAATGACCATTGGGTCCTTATTATTTATTGGCCAAATAATATAATGAATCAATACATCATTAAGCACTTGATTTTGAGTGACGAGCATGAGAATGAGCTTGCGATGAGCAACCGAGATGAGCGATGGCGTCTTGAGAAGTTCATATTTATGGTCGAGGAAAAGAGAACACGTGTGCTCACCACAGTAAATTAAGGACTCCTTATTGATGGCGGCGCTTTGAGTGAGAGGGACGGCATGGTAACACCGACAAATATGTAGACAAGGGGGCGGGCGAGGGGGAACGATACGGACATAACGATATTAGTGCGGACGAGGGAGCGCGTGAGGGGGGATGACACAGATAGAGTGAAAAATATCGAAAGACATAGCGAGAAAGAAAAGATAGCAGCAACGAGTGACATATGTGCAAAGGGCGAGGAGGTCGCACTGCAAAAGATGCTGAGCATAGCTAATTTCATTATTAAATTAATATGAATTAATGTAGCAAATTTAGAGCATATAAAATTCTAAAAATATTATATAATTACTATGACTATGTCAGGAGGCTTCACATAAAATTTCATAATTTTTGGAGCTCGTTTGTTATATGTAACAACTCCTACAAATATCAAAATTGTATGAATTTTTATCAACATTCACAATGGATAAAATTACTAAAATAATTACATACCAAATACGTTGTATGGAAAGGCTGCGCATAACATTTTGTAGTTTTTTGAGCCATTTGCTATATTCAAAAATTTAAACAAATAATATGCAAAAAATTAGGCAGATAATTAGCCGGCTAATCACCCGACTTAATCATGTGACGTCTAGCCATGGGGTGGTGGCATTGTGGTGGCGGTGGGAAGTTGAGGTGGGGCAGCGAGCTACCGCCGTCGGCGAGGGCCTACGTGTCGACCTCTGCGGCGTTGCCACCCGACGCGAGCGGCAAAAACGATATTTTTATCAATACAGCAGGCATACAACTATTTTTGTAATTACGGTTGCAAACAATGCCATTTATGCCAAAAAGTCTAATAACAAGGCCAAGTATTTTTTTTCTTTTTTAGATCGCAAGCATTGCCCAACTTTTATTCAAAACACTAGATTTGTGAGTGGTGGATCCAGGATTTCATTACGCCTCAAGCTGTGGAGGGCTAGAGACCACTACTAGCTAGGCTGAGGGGAAGGTTATGTCTCGGGCTTGCCTGGGTTTGCACAAGTAAAAATCCCATGCCCTAAATTGGAGCCTAGGATTCCATAAACCTGGATGCACCCCTATTTGTGAGTGCATCTCTCTTTGCGTGTTTTAGCCATCTGGATTAGGGTTTCCTTTTGAGAATACAGGAGTGATTCCCCTGTCCTATACACAAATATTTTTTTATAGATTTTGACCGATATAAACGAAATCGATGTAGTGTGTACTACAATCAACTAATAGACCTCATCTTAAAAAGACACTCTGTTTAAAAGCTAGGTACTATAGAAAAGTTATTTACTGTAGAAAAGTAGCTTTTAAAAACCAATATGAACAGTGTCGTATATTCCTTGATGTATGCACATACTATCCATCTATAATATTCATTTTTTTTATCGAAAATCGTCATGTATCTGTCCCGATGGTACCATATCTGAAATTACAAATACTCTGAATTTCTATTCATATATAGCCTTAACATATCCAAATCCGAATCTAAAAAAAATGGATTAAGATATGGTATGAACAATATTCGTCTGAATCCAACGCGATTGCACCCTTACCCCAAGCCCCCATGTCATCCATTGTCTCCAGTATCAACAATCGCCACCATCTCTACATCCCTTCGGCCACTGTTGTTGCTGTTGCGGTGCCACTGTCGCTAGTGGCACTAGATCCCCTCTTCTCCACACTCTTCGATCTTGCTCAGATCTAGGAGTTCCTCGCCGTTGTCACATGCCTCCCTCTTTTGGCATATTTTTGTTACAGACGTTTCTCAAATTTATTGCGACACACTTTGCTTGTTGTTGCAAGAAGTGGTATTATTTGTTTCATTGTTTCTTTTTTAAATCTTGTTGCAAGGGGTATTTTGTTGCGGCGTAGTCGTCAATATATTGCATCATGTTATTTTCCTATTGTAACAGTGTTGTAGTTTTGTTACGTTTGTTGTTGTGATTGGTTTGCTATAGTGTAGGACCGAAATGGCGACAGAGGGGGGTGAATGTCGCTCGCTTCAAAGTCGCCCCCGAGAAATCGAACACTGATTTTTCAGAAAGATGCAAAACACAGCACCTCACAGAAAATTAAAAATAATTTCTCTGAATTTTGGAACGCATGCGACACCGAAAAATTCACCATAAATCAGAGATCATCCAGTAAAAATTTCAACTGAAAATATCGCTGTTTGAGCTGCATGCAAAAATGTTGAAGATCAGCTCAAAAAGAAAAGATGCAAGTGCTAAAGAACTAGCATGCTGGCCAAAATGCTTGCTGGCCGAATTTTTGTTTAAATCCCAGCGAAGATGCTTGCTGTCCAACAGTAAGTACTCAATGGCTGTCACCGAGACTTACTGAAAAAATAGCTCAATTTGTTCACAGGTCTGAAACGCATTTGACAAAAGGAAAAGGGCATTGGCAGG
This sequence comes from Dendrocalamus sinicus, assembly GCA_036346575.1. NCBI lineage: Eukaryota > Viridiplantae > Streptophyta > Magnoliopsida > Poales > Poaceae > Dendrocalamus > Dendrocalamus sinicus. The sequence continues at coordinate 4,547 of JAYEVI010000486.1, read as the reverse complement.
AACCATGCAATCTGATTTCAGCCCAAAATACCTGGGAGCTATTCCAAATATTGCAGAGGCATTAAACACCAAGGGAAATAACCAAAAGCACAAGAATTTCAGACTTTTGACCCTAACCTGAAACTTACTAAGAGCAGCCTCAAAATCAAATACCCATTCAATCCTTGATCCTATGGCTCAGAAATTTTGAGGATATCTTCACAATAACCACAAGTTCCTACAAGCCAATTTTCAAGCCATCATCAAAGAGAGAAATGGGATTAGAGCCAAACCCTAGACTGAACTAGTTCAGGTAGAGATCCAAAAACTCAAATTACTCCATGCTCAGTGATCTTTTGCACATGAGATTCTGGGGATATATTAGCAATCTCTATATGATCCCTCAGACCAAATCCCATGCCAAATTGAGGAGTAAAATAAGATTTGCCCTAAACCCTAGAACTGAGCATATGCAGAGAGCAACCTAAAAATCAAATTCCCAACAATTCCTTGATCCTTTGGCAATGAGTCTTTGCAGGTGTATTAGCAATACCCATAAGATTCTCCAGACCAGTCTCATACCATCTCACGAAGGGAATCAAGAAAACTCCAAAACCCTAAAATGCGAGAAAGAAGAACAGAGGAGGGCAAGGACTCAAATCTGAGATTAAAACCAAGTTTGCTCTTGAGATTAACTAGCCAAATGGCTTTTAGGCTTCCCCATATCATTGCAACCCATTTTGGCATTCCCAGCAATCAAGAACTCAGAACACGAAAATCAAGAAATCACCAAATGAGGGCATCGAAGAACAGAAATATGAGAGCTCAAATATAAAACAAACACCATCTCATATTGATATTGAGGATCAAAGAGACGTCCCCATACATGATTACAACGGTATGATTACAAGTCTCTCAATCCATCTCCAACCTTTCCTCAAGCCTCACAACTCAAGAACACACTCAAGAGGAGGAGCACACTCTGTTCTACCACCTAGAAGACATCGTAGAGGACAGAGAACACGCTAACAAACTCTGTCTCTCCCAACAACTAAAGAGCCAAAAGCTAAACAACTCTCTAAAGACTCTTTTGACTCAATCAAAACCCTTGGAGTGCTCAAGTGGGCATGCAGCCCTCAATCCTATTTATAGCCTTGGCTAACGGGTCTCCGCCCCGTTACGCCTGCTAAATCCAACGGCGCCCGCTCCCGCTTGTGCAGCCTCGCGAATTTCCGATCGCCCCTCCGCACCTTCCGGAAGCTTCCGCGCTCCTTGCCTCGCACGCCTCGCAACCACCTCGAGTCTCGTCGCGTCTTCGACACATCCCGACCGTTCGACCTTAGCGCCACCTGCGCCTAGTCCGTCCACGTGTCGCCACGACTCCACCCGATGTCTGCGATCCACTGGACAAGAAAACACGTCAAATAGCACCGCTCGACACATGAAAGCGTAAATACCATCACACTTACCACAGACGAAGTCCAAACTCATCAAATCAAAGAATCATCATCCTAATCCCATATGACCAAGTTTGACCACGGTCGACAGAGCCGTTGCACCACGCAACGTCGAGTCGAACCACCCAAACCAAACTCGACTGATCTAAACAACAGTCAATTACTCATCACTCACATGTGGTCACCTCCACATGGTTCATCATATAGTCGAACAAACTTTTTGTTGCAAGCTCATATTTCGTCATCGCACGTAATAATTTTTGTCGCAACAGTTGAATTTGATGAGCTCTGGATTAAAGGAATTTGGTCCAACAATTGGAGGCCACGATCTTTGCAAAGTGAGGATTTGGTATTGGTTACTCGATTTTAGAATTAGATGGGCTAATTAGATGGATGTTGTTGAAAATTTTGGAGCCAAGGTGAGGTGCCTGCGAGATGTGTTTTTGCATAGAGCCTTTTTTTGTCGTGTATAGCTTGTGGCGCTAGCGCTCGGATCGCTAGTCGCACCCAAAATATAATCGCCTGAAAAAATAAAGTGAATGAAAAACTTAAAATTCAACAAGTCAAGCATTTGAAATGCTACGCCCACCGTGAGGCTCGAACCCACAGCCACAACGTTGAGCGACTGGGATAGCTGGCTTGTTTTCTCCATCAGGGTTATAAATTATTTCTTCGGTGAAGGTTCTGAATTGTTGCCGACCCATCCGGTAAACTTCGATGTTAACAGGTTCCATTTCGTTCACAGTATATCTGTGGTTTCTTTTCTGTATACAGTTATATTTTGATTCTCCCAGTTAAGCTAGTAGGATTTGGTCAGGTTGCACTAAACTCTCGTGCTTCGCAAGCACTTCACAAGGAAAACTGCACATAAATTTAGTCATCCTACCAACTCGTCTTCCCAGATTCGTCAAGCTTGAGCTACTAATTTCTCGCGCATATTCCTCAAAAAAGAAACAATTACCTTTTATCAAAAAAAGTTTGAATTACTTACTAAACCTACCACATAAAAGAACCGAACGGTTTCATACTACAAGCAAATAAAGTGCTGAACAAAAAAAATCTTTGCCGGTTTCGCTGCAAAGCAACCGTGGCGCAAACTGAACTATTGAAGATATGCAATCTATCACTAGAGTTTCTCACCCATACACTCGGTGTTTTCTGTACAGATCCAAGAGCTAGTTTGTCAGATGTGGTCATGAATTTTCAACCTGGTCACTTGGCAATGACACACTGTTCAACCTGGCGATGCATCAACGCTTGCTCATCGTCATCTGCGTCAAACTCTTCCTCGCCGTACTCGATATCGATCACAGTGGCATCCTTCCTGCGTGCATAGTCTCCTGCCCGATGACACCGTTCCAGCTCGATCTGCTGCAGCTCTGATGCGATCAGGGTGTCCATTCTTGCCCTCTCCCTGTCGCGTGGGTACGTCCGGTACAACAGGGAGTAGATGAAGCAGCACAGCAGCATGGGGATGGCGATTGCCGTGTAAAGGGCTTTGGCTAGGGCAGCGGCATTTGCCCTGTCCTCCCAACACTACTCACTCCAGCTCCATAGGAGATGGGGTTGTAACCGTAGAAATGCTCAGCTAAAAATCCAACGACCGGAGGGGCAAACGAAGCTAACACCGACTCCAAAGAACGGTCCAGTGCGTAGATACTTGTCCTTGATCTCTCAGGAACAATCTCTGCAAATATGGGGCTGCACATGAAAAGGTTTTGTTATGGCCAACACGCAGAAACTTCACAGATTATCAGCACTTTTTTAATTAGGAGATATTTGTGCGTTCGGTCCATGATTATAAATCAGACAAGTTCTAATCATGAAATGGATGCACTGTGCCTCTGGTCGTACTGAACATATAGGAAATGCTTTGTTTTTTTTTTTTTGTCAAAATGCATTTTTTCCGTAGACTTTGAGAATCTAACGAATCAAACAACCAATGAACGTTTACTTACTTGTTAGTAGCAGGACCATTCCAGGAGATGCTCAGCCCCATGATAAACATGACAAGTCCATGCAACAAGCCAGTAGAGGAGTCATCAGGAAGCCCAAGCAGCAACAGAGCTGCAAGAGGAATTGCAGAAGCCGAGCTTATCTGAGACAGGACAATCCGACCAGAATTCGGAAAGCGAACAGCGAGGTGGTCTCCCATCTTCCCACCTAAAAGCCCTCCAACTGAGCTTGCCAACGCAAACGTTGTCGTGAGAAGTCCAGTTTTGTTGTGTGTAAAGCCCATCAGCTCCAGCCACATTGGCGCAAACGACAGCGCCGACCATGGAAATGACCCCGTGACGCCCTGAGCCACAATGATCTGAAACGACGGTATCTTGATGACAGCCTTGGCTTCTATGACCAGATCCTTCATCTCTGCCCAAGCCGACTTGCGCAAGAGCCGCTCGCCATTCTCGATGCCGCAGAAGTGAGGGTCCACTGCAAACAGGCGAACCAACACGCCGACCACCACGCTGATGAGAGCAACAATGTCAAATGCGATGCGCCAACCGGCAACGCCCATGATCGTGGTCGATGCTAGCATGAGGGAGAACAGGCCCCCAATCACTGAACCTATGTTGCCTGTGAGTTGAAGCCATCCAAACGCGGAGCCGCGGGTATTGTCATCAGTGTAGTCTGCAACTAGAGATTGGATGGCCGGGGTCACAAGTGCTAATCCAACACCATTCAGTCCCCTGGCTACTGCTACCTGCTCAAAGAAGCATTGCCATGCAAACTTGTCAACAATTATACATAAGAACTACTGTTTACCGTTAAATAGATGGCGTCGCATACAAATTGTTGCAGTGAAATATCTAGCCACCTTAATCTTGTCTTAAATTCGAATTACATCGAATGCCAACATTATACTTGAGTCTTGACACTCAAGTTTGACTAGATTGGAGTAGCTAACAACTTCAAATTTCGAGATACAACTTGAGCTACAAACTAAATGCCCCATTTGGAACGTCAGAATTTCATATGAATCCCATGGGATTTGTATTGTTTCCTGCAAATTCCTGTTCTCCAAACATGCCTAAACTTTTAACTAGTACTTTAAATTATCAAATTTAACATTCGAATGGAAAGGAGTCTAACATGGGTGTGTATAGACAA